>WAAG01012751.1:116140-134642 GCA_013390105.1 Tichodroma muraria | reverse complement strand
AAGAAAAATTTAAAAAAAGACTGGATGGTTTTGTGGCTCTAGCCCTGGTTTCTGGCTGGGTTTGGGGTTTCTGCTCGAGTGAGGAGGAGACTCTGTGTGTGTTGTTTGCACTGAGGAACTTCTGCTTCAGGTTTGCTGGCTGGGAACTTTGGGAATTTGGGAACTTTGAAATCCTGCTCCAGTGACATCAGGACGTGACTGAGAGCCCTTCCGAGGCTCCAAAAGCTGCTCCGTGGTGACGTGATAGGCTTTTTTAAATGGTTGACAGTTATTACAGCAAATATGCTTATTCATCCTGTGCAGGCGTGATTTATACTTCTGACACTTTTATGTGGCTTTCTGCTGCCCCTCTTTTAGCTTGCAAAGGAAGTAGTGCTGTAACACATGTTCCAGCCCCTTTAAGTATTTCAGTCTAAAATAATTGTGTATGTTTAATGTAGTAACTCACCCTTAGTTTTTAATGTGACCACAGTAATGTAGAACACTCCGGAAAAAAAAAATAAAATAAAAACATTCTATTTTGTTGTTACAGCTAATCAAATCAGTGATCAATCTGGGTGCACATGTTACAGAAATTAAGGGATCTCTAAGCAAGGAGGGTTGGGTGAGAGAGGAAGTGCAGGCCCTCAGGTAATGTGTGACTAAACACCATCCCCTGCCAGGATATCTCCCCTATCTTGTCAGGGTTTCCACAGCGAGTGCCAAAAAAAATCCACTTTCTGAGAATGCCTCTGCGTGGTCCCTGA
The DNA here is from genome assembly GCA_013390105.1 of Tichodroma muraria. Taxonomy (NCBI): domain Eukaryota; kingdom Metazoa; phylum Chordata; class Aves; order Passeriformes; family Sittidae; genus Tichodroma; species Tichodroma muraria. The sequence goes on along the minus strand of WAAG01012751.1, from coordinate 133,896 downwards.
CAGCGACAGCGCTCTGCTCCCGCTCCAGCAGAACATCGGGAGTCACCTGCAGGCATTGCCAGCTGCTGCACAGCTGGGGCTGCTTTCCACAGGTGGGATTCCTGATTGCCGTCAGGAAGCCTTGTGAAAAATGCTTCCGTGTCTCCAGAACCGGCTCCTGCGCTCGTCTGCCTTCCCGCACGATTCCGTCCCACCAGCGCAAGGGAGAGAGCAGCCGGTGTCCGGAGCTGGGCAGCCGCGTGCTCCCGCAGGGACCGTGGCCAGCCAGGGTGATGGCAGCTCCCTGCCTTGGGGACAGGTGTGACTCAGGTGCTGCCCCAGCCGCGCTGGGCTGGGCTGGCTCTCCCCGGGTGCTCCAGGCACCCTCACCCAGCGCCCAGACCTGTTCTGCTGATTCCTCGAGTCCCGCTCAGAGGAACACCATGGAAATCGGGAATAATTCCTCCAGGAGCCAGTTCTGGTGTCTTGGTGACAGTGCCTTTTTTCCATAAGTGTAGTTCTGCTGTCATGCATTGGGCAGACTCATGTTTCCCCTGTGTGGCAGGGGTTTTATTTGCTTTTAATGAACACATGCCAGTTCATCTCTTGGACACCTTCGTTACTGACTTTGCACAGCTCCAGCTCAGCAGGACTCAGCCTGGCCCAGGCCAAGCCTAAATACAAACTGCAGGGGCAAGGCACTTAAGGTGTAGTTTCTTCTTCAGAGCACAGAATTTGAGAGATTTTTCCAAAATCACATATTTAAATGCATAAGTAGGTCTTTTGTTGGGTTTACAAAGGGCAGTGTATTGCCCAAAACTTGAACTTTTGACTGTGTGTTTTTAGTTGGTAAAAGTAAAACCTTGGCTAAATCTAAGTGCAGTGGCCAGCAAATGACCCCCAGTCATTGCTGTGTCTGAGCTTTTAAGCTGTTGCTGGTGTATGAACTTACCCTGTGGGGATGGATGTTCCCTTAGTTCCTTGGGAAAAAAAGCCACACTTCCCATTTCAATCTTAGAATCTCATATTTTTCCTGAAGTGCTGTTGATATTTAAATGGGTTTTGAATTAGTTCATAAGTAGTAGTGCACGAGGGAATAAAAAGGGGAGGTTGTTTGTTTTTAGTGCTTTGCTTGTATCTTATGCAGCATTTTTGAGCTGTTCCCTAAACAAGTTTAGTTTTGGTTGGTGATACCTGGAATGTTGATTTCTAATATGACAAATAACTTCTTAACTCTTCCTCTGCTGAATCATTGACAGGAGTGCCAGTAATCATGGAAATACTTTTAAAGAACAGAAATACCAAAGGGGCTTAGAGTTACTGTAACAGGTTATTGTTGGATTTTCCAGACACCAAGTTTATTTCAGTTAATGTAAGAGATAAGCTGCAAACTAAACTGTGAGAATATAAAACTAGTATTATGAAGGAATTAATAAAATGGATCAAATTTTATGAGGTACACTGTGTTTGAATGAATGAATTTGAAACTGATGTAGGTGCTGCTAGATCTTTTTCCTTTCCAAAGAATTGCAGTGTAAGAACTTAACAGAAATAGAAAATTCTCTCAAAATTTTTCTGGGATTGATTAATACTTTTTCTTGTGTATGGGTAAACTGAGGCTCAACAAGTTGACTCTTTTTGGCCCAAGATATTGGAAAGCCAGGTATGAAATCTAAAGGATTTTGTTTGTCAGCCTTGCTGTACCCACTGAGAACATCTTGTGTCCTGAATGAAAAAAAAACAGCGGGTGATGAGAGCACTGAGAGCTCACTCCTGCCTTGTGGTTGTTGGTGCCATTTTCCAGAGATTTCTGGAGTAAGAGCAGGATCCATAAATCTTGCTGTTATCTCATTAAAAGCAGCCAAATGTTTGGGACTGGGAGATAGCAGAGTTTGAAGTGCTTGTTGGTTTCCCTTGGAGTAAACTTGGAGCTATTGTTGACTGTTCAAAGGGAGCCACATCCCGCTCTCCTGATTGGAAAAACATGGACAGGGAGTAAATGCCAAGACCTGTAGCTGCCTTCTGTCTCCAGCACCAGTATCAAAACGTTTTATAACTTTCCTGTGAAATGAGGGGTTTAAGTTCTGCATCTCAGGGATGTCAGGAGGAGAGCAGCAAACAGACCCACCAGAGCACCCAGCACTCGCTGTCTCCATGCCCATGGGGTGCCAGGTTGTGTCCCTGTATGTATGTTCATTTTCTGCCTTGGTTTGAAGCCTTCTTACATAGAGTCAGATCTGCTGTATTTAAGAAGAAACTAGGTTTATGAAGTTATTTCTCATTCATTCATTGATATGTAATGAATACTGTGGGTCCAGCTTTGCCTGAAACTTATTTGCATACCTGCCTTCTAACAGTGACTTGGAAAATCTCTTTTCAAGGCTAAGTAGAGGCCTTAAAAGTGAAATTGTGAAACTCAAGAGCCTAAGGACACTTGATGGGCAGTGTCTTTCTGTTGTGACACACTAATAACAGGCTGAACCCCGTGGTCTTTGGGCTGAGTTTAGTGTGCTCGCTGCAGCTGTTGGTAAGCAACTGCTTGTTAAACTGTGAGGTATTTTCCTTTGCAAACTGTTTCAGTCATGCTTGTCATAAGCAGAATTTGGAAGCAGTTTCACGTAGATCCTCTTCCAGGCTCGACCCATGACTGAGGCAACAGAATGGAAAAAGCTCGTGGCCTTTTTATGGAGCTCAGTTCTTGAAACAAATTGGCCTTAAAGGCTGGTGGCTGCAGAGGGCTGACAGCAGGGACCTGGTGGCAGGCGCCTGGAGGGCCAAAGGCAGTTGAGATGCCCGGGAATGTCACTTGTGGAACTCGTTTGAGCAGCTTGTGGATGGCTTCATTGTTTGTGCGGCACAGAGCAGGGTGGCTTGGCAAGGAGCAGCTTCTCCATCACCTCCCCAAGCCTGAGTTTCAGGTTACTTTGTCCATAAACTATGAAAATCCCTGTCCAGGAGTTGGTTGTGCAGGAAACATGAGTGGTGGGGAGCAAACACTTCTCACCAGACTGGGGCACAGCAGTTTCAGTTGCGGTTTGGGCTTGTGCTGTGCTTTCAATGTGCTTACAGGGAATAACCTAGCAAGAGGAAAACCTGCCCATCTCTTCAGTATACTTATTATGTACATAAAAAGAAATTGTAAAGTGCTGTTGTCAAAATCTACTTTCTAAACACTCATTTTAAGGCAAAGCAGAGGGGACACCCCAGTTGCAACTCAGCAATGAGAGAAAACCAGTCCCTCTATGATAACAAGCCGGAGGACTTTAGAACCTGTAAACACCTTGGCTCAAAGTTCCCTACAACAGGCAGAGCCCTCAGGTGTGGTTAAACCAGAAAAGCTGTGGGCAGTCAATTGCTGAGAGTTGTAATTGTTTTTCCCACATGAACATGTTGCAGAATCCTTTAGATTAAATATGGGAAGTGTGAGTATGTTCAGATGGCAGCCTTCAGTCGTTACCAGAAGAACACTGACATTGTTGTAGTAAAGTTTAACTGTTTGTTATGTTTTTTGATTCAAAATTAAATTACAGTAGGAAATCATCCGTGATCTCTGAATTTGAAGTTAGGTAAGGAAGTAATCATTGAGTGTTAAAGCTTGTCTCTGATTTAGAGCTTTTTATTTATAAGCTAGAATTGCAAATGCTGAGTGACAGTTTTGAGTTTATGCACCTCAAATCCATCTGTGTATGGTACCATCCCTGTGTGTTCAGTTTTGTCTTCACTAGGTAGTACAGGAAACAGCACGGACAAAAGGGGTCCAGGGCAGTGTGAAATTGCATCAGCAGTTTAAGGTCACACTTTATGCTTTACAAATAACTTGAGAATTTTGGTGAATTTTAGGGAACACTGGTGCTTCCAGGGTCCTGATCTCTGGGTGGTCACATGGCAAAGTCAGGTTGAAGTAGGCAGCAAAAATACTGTTTTAAGAATAAGCAAACTCCCTTTTTCAGCAAGGCTCCTTTCCTTATTGATTCAGCAGTGTGTTTCCAAATTGTTTCCTTTAGTCACGAGCTGCTGGTACTCAGTGACACTCTGCTTTTCCCTGGAATGGGACAAGGCTGGGTGTCTCTCTGTGTTCTCTGCAGCACCTGGACACCTCTGACTCTGTGCTCCCACTGCTGAGCTCCCCCAGCTCAGGTGAAAACCAACGTCGAGCTCCTTGTATTTCCTGTGGTTTCTGAGTGAGGAAATCTTGTCATTTCTCTTGTTCAAGCAGCAGCTCCATTTCTCGTTTGCTTTTCATAATCAGAAGCACAGTGGGGTTCATTTGCTCTTGGGTTGTACTGTCTAGTTGCTCCTGCAGTAAGTCAGACAAAAATCTGGAGACTTCAGTCCTGTGGGAACAAAAGCAACTTAGATTAAAAATGCCAACTTTCTCTTTGTTCCCTGACACACAAGTTAGCTCATTCATGCTTAAGTCCAGGGATTCAGAAGGTTAAACAGTAGTAATTCTGCAGTAACTCAGACATTTAAGGCTGCCTTTCTCTCTCTTTTCTCTCCACAGCCCTCCTGGGCCAGGTGATGATAATCAGTTGGCTCCTCCTCTCGATCCCTCTGAGCATCCCTCAGCTGTGTCTGCAGCCTTTGGAAATGCTGTCCCCGTGGGAGCTGCTGAGCTGACTGCAGCCAGGTACTGTCCAGAGCTGTGCCCTGGGGCAGGGGCAGTGGCTGCCCTGCTCCCTGGTTCGGGAGGGAGGAGCACCAGGAGCTCAGCACTGGCTGAGGAGCTGCTGTCACCCTCCTTGGGTGGATAAATGTCTGCTAGGCCCAGTTGCTGATGGGTTTGCTGAGTCTGGTTCTATCTGTCAGCAGAGATCTGTACCAGAATTTAAATCTCCCCTTCTCAAAACCTTCAGAAGTAGATGCTCTTCACCCTTCTCTGAGATTCTATCACTTCAGCACATAGGAGGGCCATAACATGTGAAGGTACAATATATGCCCTATTTTTTTAGGTGCTTATACTTTTTTTTTTTAATTAGGACAAGGTAACTAATCCTTGGAGCGTTTTCTTTGAGAAGTTCTTTTAACAGTGTAATGTTGATTACAAAGCATTTAGGTATCTCTGTTGGACTCTGGCCTTTTTGTCTGCCTTTGCTTGCCCTGAGAAGGGAGACTTGCTTTCTTTGTGCTGGTGGTAGTGGGGTTATCAGGATCTTAGGGCATATAAATTAATCTTAACAATAGAGGAAGCCTTGTAGGGCGTGTGTACCCTTCAATCACCGGGAGCTCAGTGGAGTGTAAACATACACAGTATATTTAAGCTAGCATTACATTTGTTAGCTGAAGTCACAATAAGACACCATCAAAGGCTGAAGGGAGCTTGTGTGGTTTGCTCAATCCACCTTAAAAGCTGGGTGACTTTGCTGTTTAGCCCGGCGTGGTCTGCCACCAGTCCCCAAGCTGGTTAGTCACCAATGCTGGCTGAGAGAGTCTGTGAGAAACAAACTTTTTCCTGCAGTCAGAGTAAGACGATCCAGAGGAGCTTCCAGTGGGAAGCTAATGATGTGGATTTCTTTCAGTTCTTGTAAGTTTTCACTCAAAGAGTTGTGTTTCTTTTGTTTTTAACAAATGTAATTGGGTTACTGATGTGTTGTTTTTTTTTGTGGATTCTGTTTTTCTTGCTAATGGATTGTTGGCAGTAGTAGTGAGGCAGTTAGAAAAGAGTGAGCATTAATTGAGGTGGAGCTGTATTCTTTCTGAATGTGGAAGCATGAAAAAAGACTAACACCAAAAGTGCCAGAAAGATTTGTATATGGTCTTTGGACTCCAGTCTGGAACAGAAGATTGTGTGCCCTTGGGGTGATAATTTGCTGTTTGCAGGGAAAAAGGCACACAAGCTGTCTATGATTAAACATTTAGGGAGAGCAGTCTCAGAGTGCTTTAATTCAGTGTTTCTTGTAAACCTCGTGAATTCACTCTGTTTGCATTCTCATATGAATCTGGAATTTCAAGTTAATTATATTATACCTTTTCTTTTGATCTACTTCATAGCTTGTGCCTTTTAAATGTTGTATTGTTCACGTCTGAAGGGTGTCTCAGGGTTCCTTGCTCCATCCCAGTTGCACAGGCTGTGCTGGTGCTGAGCTGTGGTTGCCCCATCCAGGGTGGCTGAGCCCACTAGGGGTGAGGGCACACGGTCTCTGCAGCAACCACAGGGCCTGGCTGTTGTTTCCAAATCCTGGCCTTGAGGGAGCTGCAAGGATTTTTGCAAGGGTTCAGCACTAAAAAGTGGCAAAGATATAGGTAATTTTCCAGTTCCTGAAACAGAGGAAACTGACAGAGAAATACGCCATGGTCAATTGGAGCGAAGCTGGCTGTGAGTGGTTCTTCTGTGTTTGTTGGTTTTAATTCTTTTGTTTGTTTTTTTTAAATGCTGCACAAGTTAACTCTTGTCAGTGTTGTTTGTTTTCCTTACTCCTTTATTTTGCATCCGGGTGCAGCTTGGGATATAAAAGCCTACCCATTCTCCTTCACCTCTTTCCTATCCAGGTTGTTGTCACTTGCCAGCTTCTCTGTGAGCCTTGCAGAGGGGTTTCCTGCTGTCCCAGCAGTAGAAAACCCAGAGGCTGCCACTGTGCCCACCCACAGGTGGCAGCTAGTTGGCAGAAGAGGGGTTAAATCTGCAGCTGCACCTCTGCTTTAACTCCTGCATGTTCAGTCATGGTGCAGCTCCTCCTGCAGTAGCAGCTCTGCTGATTTCCCTGGGGTTTGGTCCTGAGCTGATAACAACATAACATTGGTAGCAAATGAAAGTATTAAAGCATGTGGGACTGTGCTCACAGCCAGGATCAGTAATAGCAGGACTGGGCTTTTCTTACCCAAGGGAAGAGCCTCAGTGATGATTTTTCTTTCATGTCATTGCCTTGTCTGTCATCAACAGTTCACCTGTGTCGTGGAGCAGATTGTTGCTGATAAAAGTAAGATAATCTTATGAAAGTCTCTGCTTTTTTTGGCATTTTATGTAGAAGCACTGCACCGCTGTGTTTCGTTGTGATTGGATAAAATTCTCTAATGCACACACATGTGATGCCTCTGATGCCTATTGGGTACCTCTGCAAAATGGAAATTTACAGGGGCTCCTGAATGCCATGGTGTTACTCCAGTCTGCCAGTAGTTAGGTGCAATCGTAAAGCGTTTTCCCCCAAAATATTTAGTTATTTATTAAATTTGCTTTTGTTTCTGTGTATTTCCCCATCAGGGGTGTCACGTAATGCAGATGGTGTGCACTTTGACAGGGAAAAATAATGGTTCATATATGATGAGGGTCAGTTTGTGCTAAATGGCTTCCAGATGGCAGGGCAGAGTAAGAGATCAGGTTGTCCCTCCATCTGTCCAGTCAGGAAACTCTATCTTTGTTTTGCTTCTTGAGGGTGACTGACTGCCTCTCTCCTGCTGATAACATATTGATCAGGGACAGCATGCTGTCATCTGCTCAGTAAGATTTTATTTACTCTATTTACAGAGAAGTGCCCTGAAAAGAGTTAGGTAAAGAGTTCACCGGCAGCTCTGCCAAGTGTTTTTGTTTAGCAGTGAAAGGCCAGGTTCACTCTGATGTGCCAGTACATGTTGCTCTAGGAGAAGTTGTGGCCAGACACAGCTTCCTCTTTACTCTGCAGGTGCAGAGCTCTGCAACAGGATTTCTGTGTTGTATGAGGAATATTTGGGTTGGAAAGGTAGAGAAGGCAAGTAAGATCCCTGTCTGTACAAGACCACAGCTTAGCTGGGCTCCAGGTTAGAGATGTGAAGCACTTCTGAGCAGTGTCTGTCTGTTCCCTGCAACTTCCTTCCTGGCTTGTTGGGAAAAAACCCAAACCTGCAAATGCCCAGGAGAAAATGACAGCTTCGAAGGCACTTGCTGCATGTGTTTAGGGCTGTATTTCTTAGTGTTGGCAGGAATGCACCCACGTTTGTCTGTGCACACAGATAGTGAGAAAATGATCTTTGAGGTTTACTTATAAGAGATGGTGCTTGAAAATGCTTGTTTTCAAATCAGCTCGACTCCGCTGGATAAATACTGGTCAATGTATAGTTTACTGTGTGCTGAGAGGACTTGGGCCTTTTGGTAGTATTCTTCCTGCAAACCATTAAAATGCTACTAGTTGAGGAAAAAGTTTAATGCAAAATCTTGTTTTAGTAAGAGCTGTTAAGAGGTTTTAATGTAGCTGCTTCGTGTCTGAGGTGATAGAAGGTGAAGAAGATAGAAGTGAGTTGACACCCCCAGCTGATGCAGTGTTAGCCTGGAGAGTTCAGAGTGGATAGAAAGTCTGTATTTTGGACAGGGTTGCTGTTCTGTGTTCCCCTGCCTCAATTTGTGCAGTCTGTCAGAGCAGGAGGAGGAGTGGATGCCAGGCTTTGTGAAGGATAGGGAGCAGAGCTTTTCTAGAAATCCCTGTGTGCTGATGGCAAGCTTTGCTTTAGTGTTGGGAATGACACTCATTAGTCAAAGTATCGCTGAGAATTGTTTCATTTGATGTGGAAAGGCTTAAAGTTGAAGTTGAAGGGCTGCAGATGATCATTTGGGCCTGTGTGAAGAGTGTGGGTGAAACAGGTGCTACTGTAAGACTGGGACAGCTTTGTGTGTCCATAACACCAGGGCTGTAATTTATGTGCCTTTGGTGCTCGTTTGGCTGGGCCCTCTTGTGAATTGTTTGGGTTTTGCAGCTCTGTTTGCTCTCCAAACAGATGTTGAGCATTCACTTATTTTTAGCAGTTCACTTTTTTTCTGCTTTAAAAATCTTACTTTCACTGGCTCTCCATGTGCCCCTATATAGTCACAGTGCCTTGGTATAGAGAGGATGCTGTTACTATATTAGTACAGAGACATTTTTAGCCAAGGACAAAGGCCTTTGCATGAAAAAGGAAACAGCCTGCTTTTTAATCATTATTTATTTATTTATTTGTTTGTATTAACTTGATGGGGCTGAAAATTTTGGGTGTCTGTGTCAGCCTCAGGCCAGTTTGGACAAACAGAAGGAAGGAAAGGAAGGAAGGAGTGAGGAAAGCAGAGGTAATTTCTTAGAAGAAATGGCTGGGTAGTTGTAGTTCCATATGTTGCATAGCTCCCATATGGCACAAGGCAGCTTTGTGGATATAAGCTAATCAAGGTAAACTGCACTCACAAAGAGCTTTGGTGATCTTAGTAACTGAGTGGGACAAGCACTTTGGGAAGTGGCTGTTCTTGTGCTCCTGTGTATTGTGACTAGAGTTAGGGATGGGGTTTAGGCTTGTCCTCTGTGTGCCAAAGAAGGGACCAGCCTCTCCCTGGACCTTGCAACTCTCCATCAGTAACACAATTTAATCTGCTGCCTACAGTTCCAGTGTAATTACTGCTGGAAGAGGAGAGAAATTTTTAAAAGGAATGACTAAGACAGCTGTTTATATTTACTTCAGGAAACCTGTAAGAAGCTTCTCAGCCACATCCTGTTTCCATCATCATTTCCATCAACATTTGTGTCTGTATCTGGGGCAGCAGCACTGGCAGGAGGGGAGGCTGTTGTGTGGCTGCTACCCCAGGACATTTGTGTCCCTCTGGTGTGTCTCAGGTGCCCTGGAAGGGACAGTGTGGCATCAAGGGGACAAGACCTTAAACTGCTCCTGCTTTTGAGACGTGAAGTCATTGGTAATTTAGTTCCTTTTCTGTCAGTGGTTTAGGGAGTGTGGCTGAGAGCAGGGGGAGTTGCGTGGTTACTGCCCTGCTCCTGAGCGTGGGGCTTTGCTGAGCACAGGGACTTAACATTCATGTAATGAGTTCTGGCATTACTGTGTTTAGCTTTACAGCCTAGGGAGAGCTTTTAAAGCAAGAGAATGTTTTAGTCCCAGATTTTAGGGTTTTTTTCCTAAAAAACAAATCGCTTAATCGAATGTTTATATTGTACAGTAAAGAGAAAGGGCTGTGTGAGAGCAGCAAAGCAGTCATTAGTGATATATTTATTATACTGATTTCATATACAGTTAAATTCCTCTGGCACTTAGTGTTATGGTCTATAAGAGCTGTCAAGGCTTTGCAACATTACTGATTATGTGGTCAGCTGAGAAGTTAAGTGAAATAATGTTTGTAGGAAGAAGTAATTTGTGGAAGGTGGGAGAGAGAGGGATTTTGGGAAGGGATAATGTGTTCCTTATAGCTCCTTGTAGATTGAGCCAAAGTTCATCCTATAAAGAGACCTCATTAAAGCTTCATGGGCATTTCTGAAATTTGTCAGCTTATTTTTAATAATTGTTTTGCAGCACTTCCAAGCCTGATAGCTGCAAAGGAGTTGATAACCACATTTCTGAGGATGTACCTTTGGCTGTGGCCCCTGGTGATGGTGTAGAGCTGCCTGCTCAAGAAACCAAAGGTTTCCCAAGGGGGGAAAAAAGGTATTGTGTGATTTCAATTGTTATAGGACTTTTCCATGTCTTTACATCTTTTGCTTAAGAAGTGTTACTAGAGTGAAAGAGGCTGACTAAGTTTGGTAGGTGTTTTGTCTAGGTTATATGAATGCTTTGCTGCTAGCTTTTGAATCCTAATGTTAGACTTGGCAAGGCCTGGTTAATCCAGTGTATTACCAGAAGAGGGAGCTTGGGATACATCGGTTATTACTAGGTTGATCTTTCCTTCTCTTTTTAAACTATTGGTTTTTCAGGTTTTTTCTCCAATATTTTCCTTTCTTGAAGTTAAAGTTTGTTGTTCTGTTTGTTTCTGGGTGTGAAACTGTGCAAGATCAGGTCCTATTTAAGAAGACTGTTCTGCTCATTCCCCTTCAGATACTGCCAGCAACTTCCCCACCCCACACCTGATTTGCATTGTCACTGTCAGTAGTAAAGGAAGAAGTTTTTCAGCTTAGTTTCACTCTTGCTGAACAAACGTTACCTTGATTTCAAAGTTGAATGTTTCACTGCCTCAGGTTTACACTGATTGTTGCCATAGTGTTTGATAGGTGGTCCAGCACATTTTTTGCATTGAAAACCCCAAAACTGAGTCAGACTCATAGAATGATTTGGGTTGGAAGGAGCCTTAAGGGTCATGTCCCAACCATCCCATCCCAAATATGGCCGAGACATGAGCTTGGATATTCCTGTCAGAGCTTCAGCTGGCTCCCGTCTGAGTGTGATTAACCAGTCTGCTCTTGTGGCTCAGCAATCAAGGCCTGCCCTTATTGTGGCATCTATTAATGGAAAAGGTCACAGCACAGCTGAGAATATGAAATGGGCACTCCCTGGAGAGCAGCATTCTCCACCCCAGCAATACACACTGGCAGCTTGTGACAAGTGGGATACAAGACAGCAGAGACCACAGGAAATACAGTTATGCCACTACAGCTCTGTTCAGAAATGTCAAAAGATGCTGCTGTCAGCATCAGGGGATACTCTGAATTATGAATTAAAATGTACACAATAGACATGTTCTGCTGTGGAACAGTACACAAATAGCTATTAGCAAATGCTGCTGAAAAAGTTATCTACTGTAATATCTAGGAAAAGTTGATTAATTCTTTCTTCTAAACTCCTGATTGTTTTGATCAAAAAAATGGTGTCTTCACCTTTCGTGTATGTGCTGCTGAAGCACAGTTAGGCCAGGTCTTTGTAGTTTTCCTCCATGACACTGCACTGCACTGACCTGTGCACCATTGATGGAGAACAGAAGTGTTTTGCACCAGTGTGCAATTTCTGTCATCTGGAGAGGATTTTCTGAATTGAAGGGTAGATGCAATGGTTATCCTCTAAAAATGGGCAGATGAGACTTTAAGCTGGAAAATACTCACCCCAAGATGTCTCTTTCCAGAGAATCATTCAAAATTGTTTGAACTTCATGGATACCCTGAATTTCACATTCTGTGAGTGCTGTAGTGTAGTCACAAATGACTGTTGTTTACTAATCCAAATTGGAACCTCTAAAACATGGGGATTTTCCTTTTCACTAGAATTCAGCTTCAACAACAGGAGGAATAACTTCAGAACTCTGCAGGCAAGCAGAGCTGCTGTGCTTACATATTTAGATTGGCTTGTGCCTCTGAAGTTTCTGTTTTGTTTTGATATTGATGTAGTGTGTTTAATAATGTAAATGACTGTGTGTGCATAAGAAACTCTTGGCCCTGGACACTTCCAGAGATGGGAAGTCCACAGCCTCTTTGGGCAACCTGTTGTATTAGTAGAACTTCTTAATGCAGAATCAAAATCCAGCCTAGGATGTCAGCAGCCCAAATGTGCACTCCCAGCATCCTCATTATGCCTTGAGAATAGTGATCCTGTCACCCACAGCTTCTTTGTCCAAAGTTGAACTGGTGTGTTTGTATTTTAATGGAAATTAGAATGCACATGGAGTTGAGAATTAGAGCTGTCTGTGGGACAAAAGATCATTCTTGCACCCTCTTGAAAAGCAAAAATATTACTGTCCAAATAGCTGTTGTAATCAACCCCTTATGTAAATACTTCTGAGACTACCTTGCATTTTTATGTGATTCCTGTGTATCAAGTCATATCAGCCATGGAAAATAATAGCCTGCAAATTGGGTTATGTTTCAGGTTGTCACATTGATGGCAAGGGGCTGAACTTGTGCAGCTGCTGGGCCACTATGTGATTTTCTGCAAAATGAATCCTTGAGGCATTGCAGTCTCCTCTGTGATTATGATGATCACATTATAAACTGTGTCACAGACACTTCATAATTCGAGAGAAGTCCTGAAATATTTCTAGAGAGTAGCTGATCATTTATGGAGGCCCTATGGACAGAGCTGGAAAGTCTCTGAGGAGCTGATCCATCCCTTTGTCCTGCGAGGAAGGGAGATGGATGTGATTCGTTCTGGAAAACAAAGTTCAAGTGCTGGTTTTGAGCATGTCCTCTCCTTTAGCCTCACTACTTGCTTTGAAAATTGCACCTGTGATGTTCTGTGTGGCTGATGGGAATGGAGAGCTGGGTCCACCTTGTTGTCAGGTACCAGGTCAGTTTTTTTTTCAAAAGCTAAAAAGCTGACTGAAGTGTGAACATTTTGAGAGACTTTGGATGGACAGAGAATGTCTGTTGATCTCTGAATCCCTGAGATTAAATACACATTTCTGTCTTACCTAATTTTCCTGAAATGAGCCTGTAACCAATTGAAAGCAGAGCAACGAATCTCTCTGAAAGCAGAAATTCACAACAGTGTTTACACAAAGCAGCTGGTTAAAAATGGACAGGAATGAGCCACAGTGCCGCTCTTCAGCTATTTCCACCATTCCGGGTTTTTAAGGGAGATTGTCTCCTGAATGGTGTGTTTAGTACTGCTCAGCCCCAGGCAGGAGAGGATGCTTTGTGTAGGCATCTTCAATTTATTGCTAATAGCATCACGTTCTGGGGGGTCTGCTGTGTTTCAAGGCCAAACACTTGTTGTGGATTAGGTGCATTTTTTTGTAGCTGGGTGTGGGGCTGGTATGGTGGGGTTATCTGGGTGAACCCATGATGTGGGGGGACAGTCCTGTGTGTTTGCCAGAGACCCACGTGGTGTGTGCTGGCAGAGACAGCTTCCATCAGCCAGCAGTAATCCAACAAATAGCTGCCAGCAGCTCCACTTTTAAAAGGCAAGGCATTAATGGGTGCTTGACACAAGTGGGAAATGTCACCTGTTTTCTAACCACATGCTGGTTGGGAATTTGGGCTCTCTGGGGTGTTCTGCCTGCAGGTTTGCTCAAAGAGAGCAATTATTTGTGTGTCATGTAAAGCTGCTCTCAGTCTGAGTCGGTGGACAAAAGGGTGATGGTAGCCCTCTGTTTGCCTGTTATTCCTGTGTGTTTTACAGGCTCCCTCAGGCGATTTATGGTAATTTCCTTGCTGCTAGGACAGGTTCAGCAGCTTGAAAATGAATATGTCGTTACACTAATTAATCCATCCACAAGGAGTTTTGCAACAGCATCGATCATTCTGCATCCTACAAAAACCGTGGCAGTACATATTCAGAAATTGCACACCTGGCTTGGGATGCTGTTCCTTGGCACTGTGGCACACACAGTGATAGCTCCTGACACTGCCCAGAGGGTGGAGGACTTGTATGGGATCACCTCTTGTCATACAGGTAATACATGTGCTAAAACTGTTTTCAGGTGTATTTTGCATTTCTCAATAAGCACTGTTATGTTAAAATATGGCATGTGCTTTTGGGATACTCTAATGCCAAATCTCCTGAAACCAAAAACTTAAACCATTGAAACATACTAGGTGTACTTCAGACCAGTTCTGTATTCTCTCTCACAAAATCAAATTGAAGCTCTAAGCTGACTTCTTTAAGGCAGTCATTTGACCACCCATCCTTTAGCGGCCGCAGCAAAGCATTGCACCAGGGGGGAATACTGTTCTTGTCTGGTTTCTTCATCCTGCATTTTCATAATGTAATTCTTTACTTAGGCCCTGAGGCCTCTGGATTCTGCTTGCTGAAATCTCCTGCAACAAGGTGCTCCCGAGAGCATTATCAGCACGGATCTTGTCAGCTGGGGGCAGATGCATGAAAGCCCTTAAAAATGTCAGTGCCCTCCTGGCATTAGGAGCTCCTTTCCTAGCAAGCCTGGCTCCAGCTGCCATAGGGATCTGACACCTCAGCATATTTAGAGACTTAGAAAGAAGCATGGAAGCAAGATGAGCTCCTGTCGTCTCTGGTGGTGTTTCTGCAATTCTGGTGTTTGGAAATGCTGACAGAATTTGGGCATTTGGCTTATGGGCATGGTCTGCAGAGGCGTATTCAGCAGCAAAACGAAGTCCCACCTTTGGCGTGGTCACGCTTGTGGTCCCAGTCTGAAGCCCAGGCCAGAAATTTGGTAAATAGGAGTTTAAAGTTTTGTTTGCGATCCAGGGAATTCAGGCCTGGCTCTTACAGCAGTAGCATGATAGAGCTCTGAAACTGCTGTGCCCGTGCCTCGGCGGGAGGGGAAAGCAAAGGAGCAGAAGAGCGAGAGGAGTGCCCGGGGTGAGGTGTGAGCCGTGCGCGGGCCTTTGGCCGCCCTGACCCCGAACTCGCGTGCGCTCGCTCGTGGGGCAGAGACATCCCGCCCGGCCAGGGGAAGGAGGCACGGGAGCACTCCCACCCGGGGCTCCCCTCAGCCCTTGGGAACCTCACCTCCCGCTCTGTGTGCCCCCTCGGCCTCACAGGAGGCTTTGGAACGTGGAATCCTGTGGGGTGTGCGGTTCTCACGTCGCTGATCGTCGTTCACTGCCGGCCTCCGAAAGCCCGGAGCCCCCCCGGCATCCCGAGCAGCACCGTGCAGGGCCCCCTTTGTTAGCTTTCCTCTGGGTTTCCCATGCTGGAAATTTCAATAACTAAGCAGGCATCTTGGTTATTCATAACTCTTAATGCCATTAATCTCCCTTGCAATTTAGATTAAGCAGTGACCTTGGCAACCAAGTAGTGATCGGTGGGGANTATTATTATTATTATTTATTTGAAACACACTCTAATGTTTGTTTCTTGTCAGCTTCAGTGTCCATCCTGGCTGCATCATCACTGGTCACTCCTGTTTTCTTGGAATTAGCAGATGGGAATTCTGTCAGTGTGCTCGGGCTTGAAACTCTGGGACATTGTGTGTTTTCATGAAGAGTGTATCAATGCAAATATAGCACTCACACTGTGTTAATCTAGATAAGTGGTGGAGCAGACAATGTGTCGATCAAAGTATTTGATCTGTAAGAAAAGTTAAATCTGTGAAGCTTTGCACCTAAGATCTCTCTGTGCTGTTTGGTGGTGTATAATTTTGTACTATGGTGACATGGATAGGGCTGTGTGTTGTGCCAGGTGATGTAGAGAGGCAATTGAACGAATTGCTTCTGTTTTCCTTGAAAACTGTGTTGAAAAATATCCCACTGATTTAACACTCTGCAATTATTTTACTGCTCAGATTTCATTTGCACTTTCCAGTTGTGAATCAGTGCCCCACTCTTAGACCATTAAAAGGTAAATGCTGAAAAAAACTAATCCAAAACCTACAGCTAACAAAAAAACACCAAACCCATGGTTTCAGTCTGAAGGTCTGTCATTCTCCATGTAGGGCTGAATTTCTGCTTTATCTGTACTGGAATGGAATTAAGCTAAGGATAACTGGATTCTAGAAGGACATCAATAAATGTATCTTTAAATGGCTAATTATAGACTGTAATAATATCTTCACTTTACCATGGCCACGAACTGCAGTGCATGTCTATTTATTAGGCACTGCTGTAGCATGGGTGTTGCAATTTGTGTTAACCTTTCACTAGTTTTTGCCAGTATACCAAAATGGGATAAATTTGTCACACGTTTCAGCTAACTTTTTTGTACTTGTTCTTTTATTTGTAGTACGAAGGCACTCATAAAATTAAGGGAAGGAAAGAAAGAAATTTGCTTTTTTTCGCTGTTCTTGCTACCTGATAGCAGCAAGAGGTCACAGCTTGGCCCTCCAGGAGGTGGTTTGGGTTATCATCTTTCAAAATAATAAAGATTTTAAATTTTAAATTATGGTCTGATCACATACAATACTGTGGTGGCCTGGTTTTGGCTGGAGTAGAGTTAATTTTCTTCTATTCCCTGAAGCAAAAAAGAAAAATTGAATCACACCTCTGGAGACCAAGATTGAAAATGGGTTTGGCTGGGTTTCTGTGCTTAGCTGTGACTTTCGGAAGGAGGTAATGACAACATCAGTGTTAAATGTTGTCCCTGTCCCACAGCAGTGCAGGTGGTGAGGTGGAGCATGCAGTGACCTGGCTGGAAAAAAAAAAAACAAACATGATGAATGTGGTCTCACAGGGATTCCTTGTGGCACATCTCTGGGCAGGATGTAGGATTGGAGTCACCAAGAAAATGGGAAGAACCAAAGGAAGGGTAATAAATGCCTTGTAGTGTTCCAACAGCAGCTTCAGCTCCTTGAGAAGGAATTTTAAGTGACTGTCCTCTAAGGAAGTGGGAGTAATAAAATACATGCTCTCTTGCTCTCTAAGAGAGGGAGATGACACTAAGGAGCAAGAAAGTCTGATTTGCAGAGTAAAAACAAAGCAAAAGGAAATAAAGGTGTCCCAGGACTGACAAAATGCATGGTGAGTAAAGAAACACAGAAATATGCCCAACATGTCTAGACTTACATATTTCTGTGCAGCCTCTAATGAAGGATACTTGAATTCTTTCAAAGCCTGTCAGCTGCCTGCTGTATAACCCTTAGAAACATGAACTCCAAACCTGAGTGCCCACGTGGCTGAAAACAGCTTGCTTGACCTTCCCCGGAACACAAAGATCAGCTCTGGTCCTGTGAGACCTGGATTTCTGGAAGGACTTGGCAGTCCGAGTCCGATCAGCAGAGGCCAGCGAGGACTGGTGCTCTTGCAGGGCTTTTAGAGCTCGGGAGTCTCCAGCCTTGGGTGTCCTAAAAGGGCTGTCACCACTGCACTTCAAAAGATGTCAGAGCTTTCATGTGCTAATGTGCTCTCTAACACAGCCAGCCTCCCCAGGCACGGGTTTGCTTTGCCACTCTGTCCATACGGGGTCAGTTTTTCCAAGTACTTTGGTCCTTTTAGTCCTTTAGGAAAGATGTTGCTGTTCCTTAGCAGTCTGATATTGTGGACAGCCTTGCCATGAGCCCTTTGATTCCAAGCAGCCTACAAATAAGAGAGGCTTTGGGGTGAAAGCTTCTTCCCAAACTGCATTCAAGACTTTGGGGTCCAAAGTTAGTATCATTTAAATATGTATGTGTGTGTATACATGCATATACACTTAAAAATTACTGAAGGGGGAAATTATGTTTAAGCAATAATCTGTTTTTTAAAATACTTCCTTTTTTTAGGTTTGGTTGTTTTGTTGTTTTTTTTTTT
>WAAG01012751.1:0-112942 GCA_013390105.1 Tichodroma muraria | reverse complement strand
TTTTTTTCTTTTTTTTTTTTAATTTCTTTTCAAGTCAGTTTCCATAGGCAGTAGTGCCGTTCCAGGCGCCTGCACCGGAGCTGTTTGGACCACTGCTGTTCGGCAGATGATTACCCTGTCACAGCGGCCGGGATTTTGTTTTATTTTATAAATACCGTTCATCTGGACGGGGAAAAAAAAAAACAACAACAACAAAACCCCCCAAAAAACCAAAAACAAACCCTCCGCCGAAACTGGCAACAGTTCAGAGAAGAGAAGCTGCCGAAGTGTTCGTGCTTGTGCTGCCACTGATGCGAGCAGCTGTTTCCATCTGCACTGCAGCACTGCAGCCGCACAGAGCCGGAGCTGCCGGGGCTGCTCGCCGCGGGGACTCCGGAGGAAGCCGGCCTTGCTGTCGCCTAGCCCCGAGCCCAGGGCACGCTGAGGATGGGAGGCTCGCAGTCGCTGCAGCAGGCACAGACAGGTGGCCTGGTCCGGGAGCCGTCTGAGGCCATGTAAGTGCGGGTCCCTCGGCTGTCCCCAGCCCGGGCGCCGCGTTCGGGGCTGCCCGGGGCGTCTGAGGCCTTTGTTCAGCGCTGGCGGCGCTCGGTGCAGGGGCAGAGCCGGGCTCTGGCGGGGTGTGGGTGAGGTTTGTGCCGCTGCCAGGGCACCTCGGTCGGCGTGTGTGCAGCAGTGCCTGCGAGCCGCGTGTTTGGTCTTTCCGTGTTTCGGGTGCATGATCAGTCAAGCACAATGACCAGCGAACAAGGACCCGGCCCCTTCCCCTTCCCAAACCCACCACCACCACCTCTGTGTTTTCGATTTAAGATGCGCAGCGTGGAGCTCCCGTTTCGCTGCGCTTTTTTCAGGGCCGCTTTCTGCTTTTCTGTGCACGGATGCTGTTTTTCAGGTCACGTCAACCTTGTCACATCCATCCCTGTCATGGTGTCGTATCCTCTGATGAAGCATAAGCAAGGTGTCCTTAGGTCTCTCCTCACTGAAGGCCGACTCGGAAAGATTCGCTGGGGGAGGGAGGAAAAAGCAGACAATTCGTGCTCGTTCAGAGCGAGTTAGCACTTTTCTGGGTGGCTAAATCGTATATAAAAGTGCAGAAATGTGTATGTGCATGCAGGAATAGCAGCATCATTTCCCATTTGTAAATAGGATTTTGTAGTTTATTGGTAGAGCATTTATCAGTTTACTTAGCCAACAGTCTTTTCTCCTTAACCCTCCACCCTAGGCTAGTGAGATGGAATGCTAGTGCATGGACCTTACCTCTGAATGGATTTTAGAAGGACTGCCTTGTCTCCTTTTGTCATTACAGTTATATAGATCACATTTATCTTAACATGTCTGACTACTGCGTTCATTACTGAATACGTATTTTGGTAAGTTGTAGGTGATTATCCATTAGGGCTGGTCTACAGACTAACCACGTATAGGTCTCTCTTTTTTTTAATGTAATGTATGCTTGTTAAGGTAGCTCTGATTATGGTTGAGGCATCACTTGTGTGTTTGAGATAAGTGCTTCAGAGCCATTGGGGAATGATAGAGCAGTAACTGATAGTTTTGCCTCTGTAATAGGCCTTGCAAGTAGGTATCTGCTCCCTATTGTCATATTCCAGTATATCAGCAGATAGCTTTGCTTGACAGTGTCTTGTTATATTTGCAAGATACAGGCCCAACAGCATTTCTGCATCCTTTGTTCTTTTGATGTGTAGCTTCAGCAATTAATATTTTTTCCCCTGTGGTTCCATCTGATATTCCTATAAAGAGCATATATTTTAATAATACAGTGGAATAAATGGATGCCTCATTGTCTTTAAAGCACTGTAAATTACATTTTTAGCTTCGCACATTGCTGTTGATTTTTAACAGTGGTCCAAGGAGTGGGCAATAAAAGACATGTTGCTAAAACAGGGTTCAGGATTTTAGCTCCAGTTTTCACAGCCTTTCAAGAATGCATTCTGTTGGATGAACATAATGATCAAGGTGTATATGTATATATTTATTTATATATGTATATATTTATTACATTTGGGGGCACTTGAGTAAATTATATTGTCATCTCTCTCAACGACTCCTTTTATATATAAACATTCTCATCTTTTGCATTAAGTCATTCCTGTGGGGTTTCAAGATGATCTTTTAAGGCCTGACATAATCAACAGATACACTTTTAGCACAGGCATCATCCAGTAACTGTTGATATCCTTGGGAAGAGTTTGTGGAAGCTATTACTAATCTTGTGTTAAATAAATCACCAAAAGATTGTGCTGCTTTCTTCAACTAAATACTCTTCAGAATGAGATAAGAATGGAGGTGTTTCTTTATCCTTGAGAAAACATGGGCCTGTTTTATGAAACAAGAACATCCTCATAGGATGTCACGGTTATCAGTTCTGGTGTGAGGTTTTGACTTTATACCCTTGCCACTTTAACTTTTACCAATACTTTTTAAACGAGGTTGCATTTGACTTGCTTTGCACACATAAGCAAATTCCTTAATGGCGGTGATGGCTCAGAGGCAGTAACATCTGGCCATGTCCCAGGCAAGTTGGGCAGCTGCCCACGCAGTTCCGGCATCCCTGAAGTCATCATTTCTGCCATCAGCAGAGGCTGGCTGCCCGAAGAGAGCTGCTCCACGGAGGGAGAGCGGGGTTGGGTTTGGCTGCTCTGAGTTCATTAGAGTAGGGGCGTGTCAATCAGGAATCATTACTGGAGTAGAATAGCGTCAAAAAAACTACAGGGGCAAACAAATTCCTTAAATAGCTGCTGCTTTAGGAGTTCCTCCAAAATATCCTGTGATGGACTTCTTGATTAAACACTAGGGAAAGCTGTAGAAATAAATTTGTGTTAGAATCCATGCTGAAAAGGGGTCTAGGTTAAGATTTTAGAGTTTATCTGTGATTAAATATGCCCTTTTTGCATGCCTATGCCAAATTCCCAATTTTAATGTAAATTTGTTTCAGCCAGGATAAAAGTATTTGCAATAAACCCACTACTGGTACTGACAGCCCAGGGTGTTCTGTTGCTCATTGTGGGTTGTTAGCACTCACTGGCAGCAGACAATTGCCCTTTCATTTAAAGAAGAAAGAAAAGTCAATTTGGAATGATAAAGAAGGGAAAGCCCAAGGGGAGCCCCTGACAATAAAAGTTAACTGCAGATGAAAGTGGGGTGGTTCAGAGCTCGCTGCTGACGTTATGAGCGCTGTCGTGTGCTTTGCAAATCGCAGCAGGCACCCTGGCGGTCACGGACTGAGCTCAATCGGGGCGCGTTTCCATCGGGTAACAGGAGTGGGCTCTGCTGGAGGAGAAGCCGGTGACAGGGAGATGATGTTCAGTGTGCGCGGATTTGTTGGGTGCACACACACACAGCTGGTGCCGCCGTCCTCGTGTGCGCTGCCTGAGATGCCGGTGCTGCCCTGCTCAGGGTGTGAGCAGAAGTCAGCTTGCCAAGCGCTACCACCTTAATCTTTAGTGCTTTTGTTTGTAAGAGCAATACATTTCTATCTCTTGGTAATGTTTTTTAAGTATTAGCAAACTAGAAATGTTGCTAGGGTTTTAAATGCTGGGAGCTCTTAGGCACTTGTCATCCCTGAATCATATTTTTTTTTTTTTTAAGGGGAAAGGGTTTTTTTCTCCTGAGCACGAACCACACCTTGCTTTTCTGGTTGCGTTATGGTTGTTGTCCTTGCAGCAACTGGGCAGGATTTACATTCAGTGCCCATTTCTTGATCAGCCAAAGGGCTGCTGATGTGTTATTTCCTCCCATCAGGAGCTCTACGTACTGTGTCTCCAAGGTTTGCATCCCTTGCCAATCCGAGAGGAGAATGACTGAAGCCTGAGCCAGCTCCCACCGAAGTTGATAGTGAATGCCCACTGACTTCGGTGGGAGCTGGAGCAGGCTCCAAGAAAGAAATTGAATGTCACTGATCATTGGTAGCAGGCCAAGAGGTTGGTGTCCTGATGGGTTATTTTTCAATATTTCTTCTGCTGCGTGGTCTTTTCTTTTGTTTGTTAGTTACTGGAGAAACTCAGAAAAATTTAAACTGGGTAGTCTCAGCCTTTTGCACAGGAGTTGTGAGCAGTGTTCTTTGTGTAAGGGTCTATATACACATGTATTTATAAAAGTTAGCACTCCATATGTGTAAAAAAACAGCCCTTGCTTGCCACCACATGTTTTTATTTTTCTGTCTCTCAAACCTGGAAGAATCCATTGTGTGGTTCTTGAAAGTTTGAAAGAAATTAGTCTGGTGAAGTATTTTGCACAGTATTATATGCTCATACATAGGAAAATGGTCCTAATAAATATATATATACATGGAAAAGTGGGATATATATATATATATGATTAGAAAATGTTGAAAGAATTTAGGTCTTGGGAGGAGGGGAAGCTGCTGTTACTGAATTGATATTTAGTCTGAGTTAATCCCTTGACAGACAGTTCTGCCTATTGTCAGCTTATTATGTAGAAACATAAATTTGTTTTTTTCTTCCTCATACTGACAGCCTTCATTGAGCATCCCCATCAATAATTAGAGGATGCTCTGTCTGCTGGGTTTGTCTGCTAAATAGGGTGAATTGCTGGAAGCCATGGGGATGTTTTACTTAAGATGTGGAAGGAGTAACGAGGAGCTTCTTCTGTCAAGCTTCCCAGTCTTTCATTCCTGCCTCCCTTATTCGAGCCCAAAGGATCTCATCTCTGAAGTCAATGACAGCACTCCCTTTGATATGAGAGGTGGTTACATCAACCACTTCTTCTGTCACTGGAAGTAGGCAGGTCACGTTTAGACTTGAAAACAAAATGAAAGGACCCCAGCCTCCCTCACCCCGCCATTAGCAAGGCACAGCACACGTCTGGCAAACCCATGTGTGCTCTAAAGCTCTCCATACGGAGTGGGGTGCCCTATGCCATGTGTAATGGAGCTGCTGTCATCTATTATGCATTATGGCATGCAGGCAAATTGGAAAATACGAACTGATGTGCGGTGGTAAAAAACATGAATGAAAAGGCATTTCCTGCACACGCATTGTGGCTGTCATTTACCGGCAGAGCTGTTTCCCTGGCTGCGTTTGCTTTTCTGCTTTTTGCTTGCCTTGACCCAGCAGTCGGAGGAACTGGTTGTTAGATTTAAATCAAAGATGCTCTTCAGCACTGTGTGTTTCCAGAGGTGATAGTCTGGGTGCTTTTAATGTTTCTCTAACATGATTACAGCACCCAGAAAAGCACTTCTGTCTCTTACAAGCACATTTCCTTTGTTTTAAGACCATACACCTACAGTTTTTATATTTGCTTATGTCTTGGATACCATTTCCTTATCCATCTTCGATGCTTTGTAAGGATTTAGCTATGTACCAAGCTTCTTATGTGGTCTAGGTAAATAGGCTTTTGAGTGGCAAGAGGCAGAGTTGTAATTACAGCTAGAAATTCAACGCAGTTTGCATTCTCTTAGAGAAAGTGGGCGGGTTTGCTGTAACAAGCAAACAAGCAAATGTATTTTCTACTATGAAAAAAGCTAAGAAAAGAAAGGTGTCATTTCTCTTCAGATCCTTAAATGCTCTGATGCAACCATCTGAATTTGGTAGCAGGCTATGGATATCATGTTTTGTATTCCCATTAGAACCAGCTTAATGGGAAAAAAATTGAATTAGTTTCCTTTTTCCACCACAGTCTTAAATTTTCACATAAGGCAGGTTTTTGCCTGAGAGCCTTCATTGATGGTGACACTAGACAAGATAGTGAGAGCCTTCCTTGGCTCTGGAAACCAAATTGGGAGTTTGCACGTGAACTGAATTTTGGTTGAAGCAACTGTGGATAAGTCTGAGACAGACCTCGGGGGAACTGTGGAGCTCTGTCTCTTGTTTGTTGCTGCCCTGCAGTATTGTTTGCTACAGCTCCCCTCCCTCTGCTGCAGGGAGTGATTCAGGGAATGAATGGATGCTTGGGAAACCTCTTTGAGAGGAAGAACTGGGGCTGATGGTTCTGTTGGGGCAAATATGTAAACTTTGAGAAAATCTGTGTCTTTCCATTTTAAGCTTATTTGATTTTGATTAATCGGAATCCTTAGAGTTATGTCCAGATTTACATGATATGGTTTTCCTGAACAAAAGCAGCTTTTTTGTAGGGCTTAATGTAAACCAGGTTGTATCTGACACAGGGTACAGTTAAAATCACATAAGCTCCTGCTCCTCTAGAGCTTTGATTTCCTTCAGCATAAAAACCTGCATTTATTGGTCTTGTTAATAACAGCCCATTGCTCTCCTTAGAAATGAGTCCAGCACTGTGCTGGGAAAAGGGTTTGGTTGCTATAGGAGAGGAAGGATGAGCAAGGAATTCAGATCCCTTTGTTTAAGTTCCCAAGTGCAGGACCAAAACGGCAGCTTGGGAAGGGAAGATTCATGAAGCACCTTGCTCCTCACCTGGCTAAGTTGGGTTTGAGAGCTGTGGGCAGTCCAGCTGGGAGCCAGCTGGTGAAATGCCACCTGAGAGCAGGGATTTGCTCTTTCCATCACGTTGGGGTGCTGAGTCAGCGCTTCCTGAGCCACGTGTTCCCTTAGGANGTGGGGTTTCCCTGGGAGCTGGAGCAGCACCGAGTGTGCCCCTGGAAGAGGTGAATGAAGGCAGTGGGAAAGCTTCCAGAGCTGCACTCGGCTGGAGCAGCAGCACAGGGATCTTACCCACCCAAGGCAGGAGGTGGAATGAGTAGAGCCCAGGCAGAGATTTTGTTGTTGTTGTTGTTAAGAGGTTGAGATAAATTTTTTTGGTTCTTTGCTCCTGCTGCTCGCTGCCCATGTTTCTGTCCATGCAGCTGCTCTGCATGTTGATGTAGAGGAATAAGGGTTAGAGAGGATCTTGCAAAGTTTTTCCAGGAGGCTGTGCGGGGGCCAGAAAGGTAGAATATGGAGCAGGTTAAAGGCAGAGGGTGTCTCCTCCTCTCTTTCCTTTTTAGTGAAGGTTCTCTCTGTCTCTCTTCTCCACCCCTGGGTAATCCTTGTTTCCTTTCTGAAAGGAGGGGCCATCCACAGGCATTGCAGGGGCACAGCCTTATTTCCCCATCTCGGTGTTTTCAGCGCTCTCCGTGCTCCCAGGATGAGCCAGTCCCCAGGAATGGCGGGTGTCACACGTGCATCCTCGCACTTCACAGATGCTGTTTTGTCCCCGGGTCCTGCTTTTGAGCTGCGTGGCAGAGCTGAGATGTGGCTGTGCAAAGCCTTGGTGCATTTAAAAGGTGGTTCCAATAAACAAAGCAGTTCCCCACCTGTGGCTCTGGCTCCCAATGAATTATTGATCGGTTTCTCATTGGTGATGCTGTGTAGCATGAGCACAGGATGCTTCTTTATGAGGGGATAGTTCACATGACGGTGTTTCCTGGATTAAAATTTTAGACCTTGGGACTAAAAGAAGAGGAAGGATACCTGCCAGGGGTATTAAATATTTGAACATCAACCGTGATTTAAACACCAGCCCCTAACCCACTAGGGTGAGCGAAGTGCATCACTGGCTGGGATTATTATGTATTAACTGGTCATACTTGGTTTAAGTATTTTCCACCTTTGATATTAGGGGAACCTGCATCTTTCTTAGAAGATTTCTGTGGCTGAATATTCAGCAGCCTCTGGTGATTTAGGGACACATTAGTGTATTTGCAGTTGTGATGTCTGAAGAAGAGTGCCTTTAATTAAATTGCTTTTTCCTGTTGTACCTCTGAGAATAAAGCATCTGCCTGAGAGGAGCATAGGGATTTAAAAAACAATTGCAATTCTGCGTCCTGTTTCTGTGACGCAGATATTTTCATTATTCAGGCTGAAGCCAGTAAAAGAGAAAGCAGGCTGGCCAGAAAGGATGGGGGATTGTTTTATTAATCATTTATATCAGTGGTGTTGAAAAACATACCCTGCTAGATCTCAGGAAAAGCAGTGAAAAGGAAAAATTTAACATGTTTTAAAGCAATATGGGAAGCTTCTTGCTAATCAGTTAGAAAAATGATTTAAGTAGATTGAAGTGCTGCTGTAAGTGTGCCATGTTATATCCCGCAGTCTTTTTTCCTTCAGATGTGGTTTCCCACAGCTTGAGACATTTCTCCAGCATTGCTGTGTGAAAGCAGGAAATGGCTTTTGTTGGGGGAGTGGGAATTTGGCTTCTGCACAAAATGTGCTCAAAATTGCTGAATAAACAAGGAGAAAAAGCAGGAAAAAATAATTCCTTCTTCCCATTTCAGTTATGGTAGGAAGATTGCTTATAAGACAGAAGGGTAAAACCCAAAAGTCAACATTATTTTTAAGATGATTATGCCCTTTTAGTTCTCCTTCACTGCAGTTCTAATCCTGTTCTCTAAATATAGCCATCCTGTGAGGAAAAACGGACCTTTTTATATCAAGTGATTAATGTTTAAGGTATTCATAGTTTTCTTTCTGCAATCTGTTGTAGAAGACACATTTCCAAACTGATCTGTGTGGCTTGGATAACACACAAGGTATTATTTTCCGTTGCAGAAGTCCCACATAATGATCCAAAAGGGGAAGTCATAGCATTTTATTTCTGTTATCTCACCTGTGTAAAAAAAGAAAATCCAGATTCTTGTCTCTGAGCTCAGACACTGAGTTATCCCAGGACTTCAGCTTGGAAGCCCCATTACTGAAAGAGCTGAGAAGTGATTCAGTAGCGTCAGGTCAGCAGTAGTGTGTGACCATATTCACCCCTTCCCACCAAATTTACCCTGGTGTCAATCACTGACAGCTCAGCTCTGCTGTCTGAGGTGCTCTGGGGCAGCAGAGGATTTGACACCTCAAATTTGCTCAAGGTGAGGGGAGGCACAGAACTGCTCAGGACATTTCCCTGTGTCCTGAAATTCAGCCTTGTGCCTCTCACGACACATCCTTGTGGGCTGGCATGTGCCACCTTTGTTGCAGTAGAGGTTATTTTCCTGGGGAGCTGTGTTTTCTGTAGGAATATTTATACTGAAATAATATTAAAGTCTTCCTCTGGAGAGGAGCTCCTGCCCTGCTTTCTGCACACATCCCTGTCGATATGAGCTCTGGTGCGGTTGTCGTTTCGGTGGAATGGGATTTATTTGACATTTTAAGTGAGAACTGCATTCTCATTTTAAGTGAGAATTGCAAAGGATGCTTCTCTGCTGCTTCGTAGCTCAGGCCACTAAATGAACACGTGATGTTATCCTGCACTTGGGCTGAGCAGAAAGCCTCTGCTGAGGAAGGAACTGCAGATGATTTTGTGGAATATTACTCTGAATGCAAAACATGATTTCTGTTTAAACCTTCCAGCTTTGATTGTGTTCTTTTACAAAAACCCTTTAAACCCTTTTTAAAAAGATGGCCCTCACTTTCTCTGTCCTTCAGTATTGTTTTTCATCAGTGTTTTAATGCATCAGAAAGATAGCAGGATAAAGAATGAAGATACCAAGGAAATTAACCTCATCCCAGTTCACAGATTTCTTCTATAAAATTATTTGAAATTGCTGTTATTAAAGTAGCTGGAGTTGTACTTTTCATTGACCCATGTCCAGTTTTAAAGTAAAAATAAAGGAGATCTGGTAACTCAATTGCAGTGACTGTTATAAAGCAGGACTAAAATTATTCTCCAGGGTTATTGTTCAAGCTGAAATAGTCCAGTGATGAAATTATGGCTTTGTTTTGATGGTCAGGCTTTGCAAGGCAGAAACCTGTAGAACATGGCGCGAGCATTGCAGGCGAGTAGCACAAGGTGTGATTGCCTTTCCTGTGCATATATGATATATATTCTGTATGTGTGCCGTGCACACCAGCTGGCAGACTGAAGGAATCCCCTGTAAGGTGATGCACTTTTTCGGTGCAGACTCAGCGCTAGAAACCTCTGAATTCCCACTGACTTCTGATCAGTGGTCTGGGGCATTTTGTGCATCACTGGACCAGACCCTCAGAGACCAGTACCTTGTGGTTTTTCTTCCACCTTGAAGGTACCAAGCATAATTTTATTATATTCTCAAGGCTTTATTGTCATCCTGTGTGTGCACATCAGTAGTAATGTTCCTGTGGGACAAGGGTGTCACACAGGATGTGAGCTGAAGGAAAGCTTGGTGATCTGTTTCCTTCCCAACAGCATCTTCTTATGACCCCTTTTGTGGTTGGTCTCCTCACAGTATGGGTTTGTTGTCAATTTATTTAATCCTAGGATGGATGATCTTGTCCCTTTGCCCTGCAGGAGTGTGAGGGAGGTCCATTAATAGTTAATGGTCAGAAATGTGTCCCTAAAGGAACTGTCTTGTAAATGGAGTGTGGTGACACGTAAGTGACACGTTGGTACCTCCCCCATCTCCTGACTCAATATAAGCATTAGATCCAGCACTGAGAACATTCCCCAGGGGGGCAGAGGCAGCAGGACAGATGGCTTTCCATGGTCCCTGAAGTGTCACCCATCCTTCAGCTCCGGCAGGCTGGGCTGAGGTTACTGGCTTTGCTCTTCTCTGGGCAGAAGGGTTTCTCAGAATCAGAGTGGCTGGAGTTGGAAGGGACCTCTGGAGATCATCTGCTCCAGCCCCCAGAGAGGGCATTGAATTCTTTTGAAACACCCTGTAATTTCAGAGGTATGTTTTATTAGAGAAAGGGGAAATAGTTTGTGAGGTTTATGTCTCTAGAGCATGATAGGAAGTTTGTGAGGTTTATGCCACTCACCACATACATTTGCATTGTTTTCTAAAACTATGTGTTCAGCAGAACCATGGGTGCTAGGTTTGATGGGTAGACTAATTCCAATTTAGTAGATGCCAAATATTAATACCTAAAATAAGCAGATAACTCCACTATTGCGTCTCTGTTTTCTGTGGGTTGCTGTAAAAATTTAATATCAAAATTTAAAATCTCTAGGAATGTTTCATGTTCAAAACATGTAATAGCTAACAATCACCATGTTAAAAGAAGCTAACTATTGGGGAATGTCATGTTAGCTGGAAGTCACTGTGTAGGCAAATATTTTGTAAAAATCACAGCATAGAAAGTTGGCACATCTTTGATATTATCCTAACCTAGTGCTGGGATTAAGAAAATGACCCTTTGTTGTAGCTATAGAACATTCTTGGTCCTCATGAGTAGGCCCTTGGGTCAGCTAATGGCTGCTGGCCTGAAGTGGTAACTTGATCTCCAGGAAAGGAATTACCATTTGGGCTCTCCTGATATTTTTGAATTATGATGCAAGGCTGTATTGGTAAGAGTCTGAAGGAAAAAAAAAAAGGAGACGCTGTATGTAACTCTGTATTAGATTTGTGTAACTGTGCCACAAGCGATACCACGAGATGATTGTCAGTTATTTAATTTTGTATAAACAAAAGGAAAAAGCCCTCAAATGTAAAATGTAATGAGCAGTCATTTTCCCCCTCTGGACTCTGCGTACATTTACAACAAGGAGCTGTTCATGCTGTTTAAAGGTCCCAGCCTGAGTGGATAAAGCAGACTTGAACTGAACTGACCAAGAACACTCAACTCAATGAACTTCAAAGGCCCCTTCCAACCCAAACTATTTAATGATTCTGTGTATGTGCAGCAGTTCAGAGGCAGAGTTGAGAGCAGGGTTGATCTTCATCAGGAGAGATGTATTGCTGGAACATCCTGCCTCAGTGTTCT
This sequence comes from Tichodroma muraria, assembly GCA_013390105.1. Lineage (NCBI taxonomy): Eukaryota > Metazoa > Chordata > Aves > Passeriformes > Sittidae > Tichodroma > Tichodroma muraria. Next base: position 101,348 of record WAAG01012751.1, on the reverse strand, counting down.
TTTTTTGTTGTAGCTTACTTGGGTTTGGGGGACTTTTAAGAGAAAATCAGTTTAACCGTTGAAAATGACACCTGGAAATCTGAGAAGGTTTTATCAGATTTTTACAGTGAGTGAGCTTTGACTGAAATTAATGCATATCTCTGACTGCCTTGTCTCTCTGGCTTTAGAAACTCTAAAGCTTGGAGTTACTGAGTGTCTTTCCAAATCTATCAGCCTGTGTGGCCCTTGCCACTGCAGTAAAAATGCCTGCTTAAGTATCACACAACCAGGCTGACCTCAAAAGGATACAGCCACTCCTGTATCCTTGGTTCTGGGCTCATCAGTAAACCACACCTGAATTATTCATGCAGGCTTTATGAGGATCATCTCTGAAAATGATCGATGGAGGTGAAACTACAGAACTCATTCCTCCTTTTTATTTCCAGCTCATCTCCCAGTGGGAGATACCAAGAATGAAAGCCAAAATTAATCTTCAGTACTAAATTGAACAATCTAAAAGGTTGGGGTTTTTTTCCTCCTTTTCTCTCTGATTGAGTTTCCTCTCATGGTGCATGATGAATTGTTCAGTAAATACTCATGTGAAATTTATACCCTAAATTTATGATATAACAGCTGCAAATGCTTTGGAGGGCCAGGCCTGATGGAATCTGTTTCCTTTAGGTCTTGCCACAGATGGTGCTTTTGCATTAGCACATCAGTGTTAGCTCATTTGGGTCCTTCATGCCATTGCCTTGGACTCTGTGCTTGCCTCAGATCCCTGCCAGTACCTGGTAAAGGAACTGAGCGCTCTGTGACGATCCCCTGGTGACAAATTCCCTGTTTGAGTCCTAAGGCTCAGGAAGACAGGTCTGCAGAGGACTGTAATGTGGGTTTACGTTTCCTAGAGGCGATGGCTGTACTTGGACAGACATTTTCCCCTTGAGCTGCAGCTCTAGCCGCATGTGGATCTAAAGATAAGATGGAGAAAAAAAAGACATAATACCCATTTCTGTCTGTTCTCCCTCAGGGAGTCCAGCTGTACCTCAGGAAAAGGCTGCAGGATTTATTACCGGTTATAACTGGTCAGGGAGGAATTGCTCATCCTCTGAGTCCTCAGTTTCTCAGTACACCTCCAAATGTCGCTCACGCTACAGTTAGAGGGCAATCTGCAAACAGCAGCTCTCCAGTGAACCTTTGCAGTCCTTGCTTCCATTGCATTACCCTCTGGACACTCTTGGGTGGCACTGGAGCACAGTTTGGTTTTGTTGTGTGTGTGTTTTAAGATTGCCTGGTTTATTTCCTCCCAATATGTCCTATTTCGAAATATACCATGAGAATGAAGTTGTAATGTCAATAAAATACTGAGACAAAACAACTGGTGAGCAGGTTTTTGAGTAGCAGGGAGAAGGTTGATTTTATGGAGTGCTGGCAGGACGTCAGTGATATTGCTGACAGGTAGGAGAGATCTCAGTTAATCCAGGACACATTCCACTAATTAGGGAAATAAACCGTACTTTTTCCTAAGTGCAAAGTTTAGAAGAAAATGTACAAATTTAAATAGAGGCTGTTCACCTTAGCTTTTGTGGAGCAGATCCCCCTGAAGCCAATCTTCTTGTTACCTGTGATTCCACAACCCTGGCTGATGGAGAGCAGCTCCTTTGGCTCCATCCCCCTCTCCCTACTCCCAACCACAGGTAGCACTTCTCAGTAATGCAACTCCAGCTCCTGACGTCAAAAATTCATAATATCACCCCCCATTTCCTCTCCAGATTGTTCATATTGCCCATCAATAGATCAATACTCCATAAAGTAGGCAGGCATATTTGTTTGTCTTTTTTCCTGCAGTAGGCTAGACACTAAAAATTTCTATATAGATTTAACATTAAATGAAGTAACTCTGCAAAAGCCCGTGGAGCTCCCTTGGCACATGCCAGTTTCAGTTTTGCTCCCTTGAGTGCCTCCATAAGAGGTGATGCTTGTGAACTCAGTCTTCATGTCAAAGTCCTGCTTTTAAGTTTCTTTTATATTCTCTTTCCCAGCTATGAAATGAAACCAGGGAGCACGGTGGTGCTGGCTGTGCTGCTGCAGTGTAAATATTGGAGGAACCCGAGGCAGATGGCAGAGTTCCCACCACGGCCCAAGGCCACAGCTCTGTTGAAAGCTACTTTTTAATGAATTGAGTTTCTGGGTGGCAACTGGGGTGACCTCACTCACTTCAGGGGCTGTGTCTGCCTGACGAGGGCAGGCAGCGAGGACAGGCAGGGGAATGAAGAAATCTAATTTTTGCTTCCTGACTGCTTTCCAGCTACACTGACAAAAAGGCAATTTTTCATTCTGAAATCGGGGAGGATTTAAATTGTAAGAACATATGGTTTATAAGAAAAGGTAATGTAACTTATGAGGCTGGGTTTCCACATGGCCAGAGGTGAGGAAGAGAGGTCAACCCTGGTGACTGCCTTCAGTATTTCCTCCAGAGATTTATGTAACAGGCTGGGCAAGAGCTCGGACTCCCCAGATGAGAGTGGGAGTGCGCAGGCTCCACAAGTTGATGCAGTGTTGCCAGATTTGGTTGGTCTAGTCTGATTCTTGGGTTTCCCTGTTCTCCCCTGCTGCAGGACCCCATCTGTACGTGTTGTATTTACTGTTTACTGCTGTCTTTCAAAAAGGGGCATGAAAGAGACAGACTGAAAGGATGCTTCATGACTTCTACAGTCTGTGTTTTTTTGCTTGTTATGTACAAAATCCAAAGGATACAGATGGAAAGATAAGTGTGACATATTTTTATCCATATCTTACTTTCATATCTATATATGAAAGTAAGCTCCCACTAATTTCCTGGGCTGGCTAAACAAATGCATGAATGTGTGCTCCTTCCTGTAGCTCCCACTTCATCACTGCCCCACAAGGGCTCACACTGCTCTTTGCTTCATCCTTGGCTGGAGCTGCAGAATCATATTCTAGATACAAGACTCATTGTTTGCTGAGAACCTTCCCACAGCTGGACCTGTGGTGGCTGATCTTTGTGCAGCTTTGAATTGGTGCCGACTCTCAGGGTGTATCACAATTTGGCAATCTTGTTTTGCACCAAGAACTGTACAGCAACAGCATTATTTCTTTTTGTTCCATATATTCCCTGAACTTCTCAGAGAAAAGGTGTTGTGAATTGAACTGGCTGAAGTATGTCATTTCCTTTTAGCAGAAAATCCTGTTGTTCTAGGAAAAATCTTTTCTTACCATTTGAACGTAGGACTGTAGTCTTAAAAAAAATCTCACGTAAGAGAGATCATCTGTATTTTCACTAAGCAAAACTGAACACAAGATTTAATATTTCCAGGATGCATCTTGGCTTTAGAGCATAGTATTGGAATGTGTTTCCAGGCTTTATGCCCGTGCCCAGATCCCAGGCCATGATAAAGAAGGTTTTTCTGGTATAAAGCTTCCCTTCATGTTTCTTTGTTAAATAGAATTTTCTTTGTGAGCACAATTGCTTCTCATAACAAGCACATCAGGATTTGAGTTATCGTTAAGATAGTTCTTACTTGATTGTACTAGCTGAAAATCAGGAGTCTTGCATTAGAATCTTCTGGGAATTATTAAATATTAGCAAAACAAAGCCTTTTTCTGGAGCTCAGGATACCTGAACTGTCTGTCCACAGACTCAAGTGGTTTTCCATTGTGGAAACTCATGCAGTGAACAAAAAAGAACAAGTATTTCTGTTTACTTCAAATGGTTATGCCCAGTTCATCCAAGGAGGAGACCAAGTAAACAAAGGGAACTTCTTTAAAAGGTAGATAAACAGGCACCAATTCTCTCCATGATTTAACTAAAGAGGACACAGAACTGCTCCATTAAGGCAGTTTAACAAATCCTCCTTTGAGTAGGATACGAAAATAGAGGGTTTTTTTTCCATTCCAGTTGCTGTATATGTTACATGTGCTTTACAGACGAGTTTGGGAAAAAGGAGTCTAAACATTATTCTTTGAGTATTACAGAGCTAGACTTCGAGTTCAAATTGTAGAGGGTGGAACATTAACTAAGTGCAGCACAATGAAAAACTACGTGAAAGCCTGAGAGACATGAATTACTTCTCATTTTGTTGGTTTAGATGATAACTTCCTGGGTTTATTTTTATGACACTGGGAAAATATCGCACAACTCTTTGATTCTTCAACTTTAAAGTTTCCTGAATCGGCTCCATGGAGGGAGGAGAAAGCTTTTTTGTTGTTGTTTTTGAATACCTATTGTGAAGCTTTATTTACAGAAGCCCTTTGTTTGCAGCTGTTCTTTAAGCTTAAAATATGTAGAACTGAAAACCTAGTGCATCTGATTTAAAATGATGCAGTGTGCCTCTTCCAGTTTGACTCTTCTGTGGCCTGAGGATGGTTAAAGGAGTGGCGTGAAGGCTTTTTGAGGAGCTGCAACAGCAGATAAAATGGAAAGCCAGACACGGTGGTTTTGAACTGTGTAAATTTGGGGAGGAAAAAAAGAAATCTCCAAACATCCAAAGTTATAACCTAATAGAACCCCTTTTGCTTCTAGGGTAGGGGTAATGAGCCAGGATTTGGTTGGCACAGAGTCATGATGTGCATCCTGATGGGGTGGGAGGAGGTGGGAGTTCTCTCTGGGATTCTGCAGAGAAGAGGGAGAGGGAAAATTGGGACCACTAGTGTTCCTCAAGGTGTCAGGGGTGACACTGGGGTCTCTTCTTCCCCAACTCTCCTAAGGCTTTATGCTGTGACAGATTTAGGCAAATGAATGCAAATCCTGTATTTGTACTTCTCCTGACATAGAGCTGCTTAAAATAATCACGAGTCTCAGGAAACCAAACAGAATCCGGCAGCTCAGAGTTATCTTCTAACTCAAGCAAAATGAGAGGAGTCCTTGATTTGGGGTGGCTTGTGGGGTGCTTCTGGGGGATGAAATGGCTTCTCATTTTACGGCAGCACAGAACCACTGGGAAGAGGCAGATCAGTCCTGTCCTTTAGCAAACTGCTGTGTTCAATTTACTTCATTACGGACCAACAGTCCAAAACTGCATCTGACCAACAGAAATGCTTATTGAATGTATACTGAACATATGTTCAGTGCATATTGAATATGACACCATTGTTACTGCATTCCTTGCTCGCAAACAAAGGATGAAATGTTTATAATTTGGGCTCAGTTTAAGAACAAGTATGATCTATAGTTTCCAGACCTAGAAGGACAGTTTCTTGTGACTGTACACCTCTAGGAGCAAGCGGTGTGTCCTTGAATGGTTTAGATCTTCACTTAATGTTTATGTTACTCATCATTTTGTAGAGTTGCTCCCTTTCAAGCTTGTATTTCACTTGAATGACTCCGTTTTGGGTGCTGCTGTCTCCTTCCTGGGCTGGGACCAACCCATAGTGGTCCCTATTTTTTGTGTCCCTGTGAGCGTATGGTGCCACAGAAGGACTATTGATAATAGCAGGATTCCATGCATTTTACAGGCTGTCTTACCTTGTGTCACAAGGTCTGTTTGAAAAGGGCTCTGGTAAAATTCTGCTGAAAATAGAACGTAGTATTTCCATGGGAGGAGGATGCACAAGAGTTCGCTGCACCTCAGATATCTTCATGTCTACTCTCTCACCCTTGAGAGCACACAAAGAAATTTGGTGCTGTTTTAGATGTTCGGGGCTTTTTTGTGAGGCTAGGAAATTCTCTTCAGAAGAGTCCTTTTATTTACATGTTTCAGTTAATTTAGATGTGCTTGTGCAAATGAGTAGCCCGGTGGTTACTGCCCAGGGGTTAGGCAGTAGCACAGCCCAGGTCTGTGTGGCTGAGCCACCCTCACGCTGCGAAGCAAACTTTGCAGGATGGATTCATCTCCAAGTGTCTGTTCACTTCTGTAACACAAATGACATAAATACTTGTCTAGGGAGAAGACCACAGCCGTGACATCCTGCTCCGGAAAGCATGCTGGAGTGTCAAATCTCCTTTGGGAAACGCAGAGGAGACCTGAGAGCTGAGGTCTTTGCCACCAGCTCAGGAAGCCCAGCATTGCCAAGGCTGACCTGCAAACGTGAATCCTCACTGTGCTCACCAGTCTCTGCTTTGATTTTCCCCAGGAGCTCTGACTCTGAAGAAGCATTTGAGACCCCGGAGTCCACTACACCTGTCAAGGCACCACCTTCACCTCCACAGCCACCCCCTGAAGCAGCAGCAGTGGTTGTTGCAGACGTAGCAGAACAAGAAATAAAACCTCAGCTGCCCGTGGAAGATACAGGTAATGAGGGGGACACATTACTGGGGGAGGTGAATATGCAGGGAGCTGTTTCTCTAAGCACAGGCAAGGAATTATTGATAATAAATTGGCTTCTGGAATATTAGTTAATTACCCATGAAGAGAGGGAAAACCCCTGTTGCCTCCTGGAATAAAGTAATGGAGAATCTGTCCGTAACATTTGAAAAATATTAAAGAAAAGAGGAGCTCTCTAGAAAACACTTTCTTCCTTTTGAACCAGGTTTCTTTTTGTAGGATTTTTACAGAGTCAGATGAATAGAAAAAGGAGATGTGAGCTGCAGATGCAGGTACCTGTGTGAGCACTGCTAACTGTGACAATTAACAAAATACCATTTTCAAGTGTGTTACTGAAAAAGGAGGTGATCAAAAAGCCCATTAGAACAGAAATACTGATTTTATAGGAGGAACACAGGACTATATATGAATGTCTGTATGGTGCACATATGTGAAAATTGGTACATACTGGGAAAATAAAATCTTTAAAAAGGGAGAATTGTGATCAAAATGCAAAGAAATTCTTTCCCCAAAAAAGTGTTCTTTGTTCTTCAGATTGAGTAATGGAATGTGAGGGAGTAGAAAGCATGCTATTAGCCCAAAATAGCTTTGTTTGGGCTGTGGGATGACAGCTCAACAGTTTGAGACTGAATTCCCCATTATGCTGTCTTTTTTCCATCTGAAAGTCAAGTCATCTTGATCACCTGGCTAAATTGTATGCAGATGATATTTCTCCCAGCAGTCTAAAGCTCATTTGTATTGTGTTTGGGAAGAGTTGTAGCATCCCACCAAAGGTCTCAAGCCACCTAAAGCATTACTCATTAAACAATGCTGTTTAGGATCTGGATTTATGATACAGGTTTATAAGAAGCTTTGAGGATTTGATTATACAAACTTTCAAGGATTTCAGTTTCAAGGATTCAAGGGTTCTACAAACTGATTTCACAAAATAAAAAGGAAATACTGAGGCACCCTGATGCTTTTTCCTTTCTGCTGTTAGAGTTCCCTTGTCATTGTAGGAAAAGTTACTCATTCTGCATCTTCTTTCCTTTTTTTAAATCTTTGGCAATCCAATGATTACAAAATAAGTGCTCAGAGAAGAAAAGAACACACATGCTGAACAGGACTGGAGTGTGCTTTTAATTACTGCAGTAGATTATCTTCAAACCCTTGATTACACATGTGCTTCCCTGGCACATGTGATTCTTGTCTCCTTCCATCCCAGTTCTCCCCCTCCTTTTTTTCAGATCTTTCTGAAGAAAAGTGGGAAACTGAATGTAGCTATTCACAGTCAGTGTGAACTTTATTGAAGGCTATTGGATGGCAGAGGGGAAACCACTTCATTTGCAAATCAGATTGTCCATGGGAGGCAAGTTAGAGCAAAGCGACAGAGGTCTGTTCACTGTTCCAAAATGATGCAAAACACAGTTATACAACAGGGGAATTTATTGGAAGGGAGGAAGATGCGTAATGCAGAAAAAATCCAAATGTAGGAGGGCAACACAAAGCATTCATTTGTTTGGAAATCTTTAGAAGAATTAAATAGTAGAAAGACTATAGTTTAGGTGTTTAGAAATGAGAAAAGTTAAACATTTTGTACTTTATAAGCCACTTGACACCGCTGCAAGACACTCCTTGAGTGTCCTGCAGTTTATTTATTTCATAAGTTATGCAGTTGGCTGCACACAAAGAGAATGAGTCCCTTCCACAGTGCTCAGGGGCATTGAAGCAGAGCTCCTGGATGGCACCGTGCATCTTAAAAAACAGATTTCACAAGAGGAGGAGTGAGGAATACGGGCAGCTGGAGAGCCTGGCACAAGCACAGGGGGAGGCAGCACTGTCCTGCTGGGCTCCTGGTTCAGCAGCAACTTGGCTTTGTCTTCACGTGGGATGGGTGACAGAGCGTGTGCTTGGGTGGAAGGAGGGAGCACAGTAAGTGTTTAAAGGATTATTTCATCTCTAGCTGACAATAATTTCTTACGTAGATGGCTGCAGTTGTGTTGCATGATATCATTAGCACAGCAGCTGGACCCCACTGCTGGAAAGCCAAGAGGAGAGTTTTTAATTAGGTTGACTTCAATGGTCGTTTAATAAATATGATGAAAGTGAACTAAGCTGGACTCGTGCTGGGTTTGTGCCAGCTCCTGGTGGGGTAAAACCTGCTGCATGGCTCTGGTCCATCAGCAGCAGAGCAGAGGAGGGGAGTCAGTCTGAGGGCAGGTCTGGAGGGGAAGAGGAGCAACAGAGCAAGTGTGGAAACTACCCCAGAGCGCCAGGAAGTGCCACCAATGAGCCCTTCCATTCCTCCCTAAATAAATTCTGGGAAACACGGGTTATAATCTTGAGGTGAATTGGAGAGTTTGAGGTTGCAGTTGTTATTATTTGTCATTATTTTAAATTATTGTTACTTGTCTCCTCAGCTTCCCATAACAGTGTCCTCTTATCCCTTGTTACATCCATCTGAGCACCAGAATGTCCCCCAAGCCCATTCTCCCACATACGCTGGTTTTGGCCAGGAATTCCTGCCTAGGAATTTTCTGTCACCCTCACTGGCTTCCCCAGATGATTTCTGAATTCTGATTGTATTCACAGGGGAGAGTGAGAGCTGGAATCCCCTCTGTGCATTACAGCCCAACAATCAGGATATGGGGCACCTATATTTGGGTCCTTGTGGTGCCAGGGAAGTTCGAGGTCAGGCTTTTCAATAGAGACATTATGGTCCAGACAAAAAATAAACTAAATTTTTGCTATGGATAGCATTCTTCTTCAGTGTTTTTTCTCTTGAAGCCTGCTATGGAAAATTTGAAAAGAAACTTTTATGTACAATGTTAGAATATGCCTTAGAATAAATGACAAAAGTATTTTTACAGAACTTTAAAGAAGTGGTACTAATTGATTTCATGACATCAAAGAGTTTTCATAACAAGAAGGAACTTGAAATAAACTGTATTTCAAAATTTCTAGTGCAAGGTAATTCCAATTCCTATATGCTTTGGGCATTTTTTCCTCATAACATAGTTACTGGGTTCATGTTGTATGCATTTTCCAGAGGTTTGCCTTTGTTTGCTTTTTCTCTAGAAAACAGAACTGATACTCAATTTCTTCTATATTTGCTTATTACATCTGTTTAAGTGTTACTGCTAAGCCTGTCGGAAGAGTATTTCATTTTGTTTCCAGCTCAGCAGTGTTAAGGCCTATTTTCAGTTTATTGGGGTTCCCTCTGCTTTAGTGATGCTTCAGCAAAGTAGCCCCTTGCCTTGGCTACTTCTATAAAAAAGCAACAGAAACTTGTTTTGTTTATTAATGCACACAGTACGGTATCTTATTAATGCTCTCAGGCACAGGGTGGGATTCTTGGGTCTGTCCTGTGCAGGGCCAGGAGTTGGACTTAGTGACCTTTGTGGGTCCCTTCCAACTCAGGATATTCTCTGATTCTGTGACTTTCTAGCAACTTCTGGTTCTTCCATAGCAGCTGGCAGGTGAAAATGCCAAGTGTTAAATATGCCATGTAACTTCTAATACTTAGGTCTCATCACTGGGATAAAAGAAGTCTGAGTTTTATGCTGTTGAGTCTAGGTTTGGGATTTTTTTTCATAGTTGATCCAGTCAAAATTTGGCTGAAATCAGAGGAATTTCCTAGTGGAAGGAGCAGAACTTGGACTTTCTTTTTAATGAATGAAATGAGGGGTTTTGAGGAGCTTGCCTGGGTTTTTGTTGTGGTGTAAGTAAGTTCCCCAGCTATCCTCCACATTCTTGGAGTGCTTCATAAAACTTAATATCTTCTTGTGGGCAGCTCTTACCAGTATAAATTGTGGGTGACTCAGTGGCAATAAAAGGCATAAACCTGATTTAAAACCTTGTGCTGGTCTCTCTCTAGGGCAAGTAAGTCCTGCCTTAATTCCCATAGCTGGTGTCGTAGTATGTTCCTTTGTGATCAAACTGCATTTTAATAAAATAGTGTAGTGATACTGATTGGCTTAATTTTGTGTTGTAAAAGGACAAATGTCACTGCTCTCTGAATAGGCTGTTAATGTCAGGATAGTGTGGTCTTCATGTCTCTTTGTAGTAATAAAGCCTTGAGTACCATTTATGCCTCCTGCCCCAGCAATTCTGCTGCTAGCAGGAGTGAGCCAGTCCTGTCGTAAAGCCAGAAGAGGCTGACAGCAGCATTTCACTTCTGCCAAGAGCCGTGTTTGCTGAGACAGTTTCACATCTTGTTTCATAAAGAAACAATAAAAATATCGAGCAACGCTCTGCAGAAATCCGTCTGCTGGAGTAAAAAGGATTTGATGAGGAGGAAGTCGTGAAAAAAGCAGTTAAAGAAGATTAAAGCTTTGCACTGTGTGGAGCACACAGAATTGAAATGCTGGTTTGTTGGGAATAGCTGCAAAGCCTTGCACACTCCCTTTGCGTGATGCATCCTAAACCTCAACCTCTTATTTACAGTCCAAGTCCTGCAGGGCAGTGGTTTATTTTATTTTATTTTACTTCATCTTAATGCATGTTTATACTACTTTGAACAAGGGCCTGGATGCTGTTGAGGGCTTTGACGTAGGCTGGAATGAAAACAGTTCATGACTGCACACAATTCCTTGTTCAGGTCCCACTTGCATTTCATGCTGACCTACATTTGTACTCCACTAACATCCCGGTGTTTATTGTGATGTATTCCCCTGAAGCACCTTCCATTCTCCTTCCAGGGTGAAAGGGACAGATTAGGCTGATGCTGGAGGTTTATGGCACACTCTGAGTGCCCTGAACAGGAGTCCCATCAGTGTCACCAAGTGATGTGTGTGTGAAGTGAGAAGCCTAATTAATGACCCCTCAGCCAGGCTGAAACCAAGCCCAAACCAGTGGAGATTAAGGAGAAAAATAAACTGTTCTGAAGTACTGTCACGCTATTAGCATTCATTTAGCAGAAAAACACATTAGAATATTATTTTAATTGATGTATCCTAGTGAATTTCCACAGTCTTAAAAGAGAAACTGCATAGCTGTCATCCCTTTGACAGTCTCTGGAAGTACATGGTGCCACTTTGGGAAATACGTCCAATTCCCTTAAATCCTTTTCTGTCCTCTACACCCATAAATAAGAATTCCTGCAATCTCTGTGCAGACATACAATTTCTTCTGAAACAAAGGAATTTTTTTTTTTCCTTTTCTTAATCCATTCATAGACTTCTCACTAAAATAATAATTGATTGTCTGTATTGCTTTTATGAACAGTGTTAATGAGTGTAGCAGGGCAAAATGAGAGTTACCCTGCGAAACATGTCAGGAATGAAAAGCCTGAGCAGAAACGTCTCGAAATAGTGTAGGACTGAGCAAAGCATTCATTTTTGTTTGACTGTTTTTCTTTATAATTGCATAATTTAAAAAAAATGACAACGTGAAGAAGGCTGTGTTGTTGCTTCAACAGGGAACACGGGGGCATTTTGCTCCCCTGTGGGAGCTGTGAGCAGCTGGCTCAGCCCAGCCTGGACTGGGAGCTGGAGGGATCTGTCCCAAGTCTCAGGTGTCCCACAGGGACACTCAGGGACAGGGGTGACCATGGTACATTCAGATCAGAGTAGTACAGTCACAGCAGGAGCAAACCATATGCAGGATTTGTAAAACATTTGAATAATCAACCTAATGAGCTGGAAGGCAGTGAGGACCATTTACCTTCATGCTTTCCTACCTCTTTATTTTCTGGTTCTTTGTTATGCAGTCTGTTTTTTCTACTTTGTCCAATAGAGTTGTTTTTTTCTACTTTGTCCAATATCCCAAATGAAGAGACTTCTGTAAATCATTTTACAATTGCATTCAATGAGAAAACCTTTAATTGCAGTGGAAAGCTGCATGGATTAAGAGTTTTAACATAAATCTCTCTACAAAATTTTCTTTTCATCGACAAGTTAGAACTACACTTGGAAAAAACCTGGTTTAAATAAGCAGTAGGGAGCTTCTAGCTTTTTAAAGGAACATTTTTCAACTGAAAATATTTGTGGAGTTCTCTAAATGACTTTTTCTTCTTTTTTTACCTTTACCATAATTTATTTCATATTAAGTTCTCAATTATTCATGTCTTATTATAAGACATGATTGATTGCTTGGGCCAGAGAGAGGAGCAGCATTGATGGGTTGTGGAGAGGAAGTCAGTTTCCTCTGGGTAAATTGGTAAAAATAGCACATGGGAAACAAAACTTAAGGTCAACATGTAATTACTGAAGCACCAGTCAGTTTACTGGAGATTTAGTTCATAAGAGCTCTGACACAATTGTGTGAACTCTTTATAGTTCACACAATTATAGTAGAAATGTAGGATTATTTTAGGAATATAAACTACTATTACTACTATATTCCTAAAACTAAACTATTACTACTATATTCCTATACTATAGGAATATAGTAGTAATAGTAGAAAATAGGAGTAAAAAGGTGCTTTATGTACAGTTTTTCTGGTACTTGCAATATTTAGCGTATTATGGTAATATCCATCCATGTAAGTGATAGTTTAGAAGAGGTGCTTTAGAGGCTATTGCAGATACATATTTTGTCTTTGCGTGAAACTTGCCTTGAATCCTGTTCTGGGGAGCACAGATCTATTTTTTCCCCTAATCTGGTTCATATATTGGAAAAGTCACCTTGGTTTGCTTAGTCAATTTGTACGATTTTAATGCCTTTTTCTTTTACTTGCAGTAATACTAGATTATAATTAAACCTCCCAAGCCCCAGTTCTAGCAGTGCGTTTGAAGTGCACTGAGTTTTGTGTTTGCTCCCACAGGGCTGTGTTCAGAGGCTGAACCCGTAACCGATGTGTCACACAGTGAGCCAGTTCAAGAGAGCCCTTTCCGTCCCCCTTGCCATTCTTTCTCCACTGTCTTCGACGAGGACAAGCCCATAGCCAGCAGTGGAACCTACAACTTGGACTTCGATAACATTGAGCTGGTCGATTCTCTCCATGCCTTAGGACCGAGCTCTGCAGAGCCCAAGAATCGTGACCCCAAAGCAAATGTCCGGAGAAAATCCACGGATTCAGTCCCCGTTTCCAAATCCACGTTGTCTCGATCTCTCAGCCTGCAGGCCAGTGATTTTGATGGAGCATCTTACCTTGGCAACAGTGAGACGTTAGCACCGTCAGCAGATGTGTACGGTACTGGCTCCAGCAGCGCTTCCAGTACCCTCAAGAGAACGAAAAAACCCAGACCAGCTTCCCTGAAAAAGAAGCAGTCAGCCAAAAAACCTCTGGATGCTCCACTGGTAAAGGAAACCCCACAAGAACCACCTGAGCTTGGCCAAGCAGCTTGTGAGGATAAAGCACCTGAGGTGAAGGCTGACTCAGCAAAGCCCGAATGTACTGAACCTTCCAAAATCTCTGCTGAGAAAGAGGAGGCCCTGCCTGTGCCTGAAGGATCCGACCCTTCCCCTTCGGATCCGGACCGTTTCGAAGGGATTAGCGCGTTTAGCCCGGGAGGCAGCAAAGTGCAGAACTCTCCCCCTGCCAGCAGGAAAACGCTGCCTCTAACAACGGCCCCCGAGGCTGTGGAGGTGACTCCACCGGACACCGGGGGACAGGAGGACCCTCCCGTCAAAGGCGTTGCGGTGAGGCTGGAGTTCGACTATTCTGAGGAGAAAGGGGGCGGCGAAGACCAGCAGGAGAGCACTCCTCCTCCCAAAAAAGCAGGGAAAAAGCCTGGTGCTAAAATGCCGCTACGGAGGCCAAAGACTAAAAAACCGGTGGAGAAGCCTGACAATGCTCCAACCACCCCGACCAAGTCACCTGCTGATCCGAACGAAATCCCCATCACGAAAGGCTCTTACACTTTTGATATCGACAAGTGGGACGATCCCAATTTTAACCCCTTCTCATCCAGTACAAAAATGCAGGAATCGCCTAAACTGCCTCAACAAACGTACAGCTTTGAGCCGGACATGTGTGAGGACTCCATTGACCCTTTCAAGTCTTCTTCTAAGATAGCCAGCTCGCCTTCCAAATCTCCAGCTTCCTTTGAGATACCAGCCAGTGCCAACGAAACGAACGGGACGGAAGGAGACAGCCTGAACAAACCTGCCAAGAAGAAGAAGACGCCACTAAAAACGTAAGTTAAAGGGCAGAGATGTTTCCAGAATAGAAGCAGCACATTCCTCCCCCTTAGCACAGTTACACAGGATTTATATCTGAATAGAGAGAGGGAGGTGACCTTGGGTGTTGGTGGCCACAACTGGAGTCATGCTGGGGCTGCTCAATTTGTTTCCTCAATAATTTGATATTTCCAAGCCACGTTAGGCACCTGCGTTTTTTAAGTCTTTGGGTGCAGTGTAGTTTTGAACCTGGTTAAAATGTAATTTTATCAGTTGTGTGCCCAATTTTTTGTGACCTCATTCTGGGAAGTTGATGCTGTTTAAGACGATCAAAGTAAACACACCAGCACAGCTATTTTATGAATCATTGTTTTTGAGCGTGGGATGTGAAATAGTAAGGCAGTGACAAATCTCGTATTGCAAACAGCAGGAAGATGGTTTCATCCAGTGACTTATGGTATTTAGAAGAAAATAACCTGAAACAGAAGAGTGCCATATTGAAATACATTTTTAAAATATATATGCATGACTAAGAAATGTGAAAAAACTCCTTTTTAAGAAAGAGCTTTCAATTGTGCAGAAGTTTTAAAATCTCCAAAACTACTATATGTTAGGGAAATATCCAGCTTTTAGACATGAGTGACAAATTCCAGGATCAATTTTCTATGTTGCTGTTTTTAGATATTTGGTTAAAAACCTCTGTGGCTGGTTGCTGATTTGCATATTGCTTTATCTGTTCAGATATGATTATTTTGAGTTGGTGACCACTAAGTTTGTGTCCCATATATCTGAAACTGATCTCCTGTGTATTATCTGTAAGAAAGTATCTATGTTCATGTTCCTCTATGGTTTAAATGTTCCAGCTAGCTAACAAAAATGGGAGCAAAAATTTTAAATGACAATTTAAGATAAGGTAGCAGGGTTAATGTAAAGCAGTACACAAGCTGATCTCCTGTACAGGGTGAGATGGAGATTATTCAGAGTTCTCTGAATAGCTTCCTGCCTTCTAAGCTTCTAATTCAAGTCCCTTGTCAGATTTGAGGAAGCTTTTGCCTTTATTTTCTTTCTAGGGCCGTTTCTGACTTATGGGTAGTTTAGACCACTGTGTAGTTGAGCTGTGTTCTTTGGGAGAGGAGCCTGTTTTTTCTGATGTTGCTACTTTTTGAGGTTTATCTGAAACTTAGGGGTAAATGACACGTTTTTCCAAGCCTGCAGTCCAAACTGATTTGGTCCAAACCAAGAAGATCTAAAGTCTGACAACAAGAGAGGAGCAGTTTGAATCTTATTAGGGATGTGCAGAGGGGAATTTTACTATCACCAGATCTTTACATTTTTGCTGCCAGCCAGAGTCTCCTTGTGTCTTCCAGTAGCTGGAGTTGACAGACCCCCAGAGTGGGCCTCTTGGGTTCTCCCATCTGCTTTGAATATTGGAAAGAATTCCAAAGTTATTAATTTAGGGGCAAAATGAGTTTACAGAGAGTTTGCTAAGCCACGTTTGTCCTTGAGAAAATCCATCGCAGGAAAACCCTGTTCTAGGATCACAAAATTCAGTGTTGGTGTTTGTCACAATGGGGAAGTGAAAATTCCCCAGCTCAGGGCTCACAGGTTCTTGGGTCAGGAGGGCTGCAGGCATTCCCGGCCTGTGCTTGGCACAGTTTTCCCCTGGGTTGTGTTGTGTGTTGCTGACTGCAGCCCTGTAACCTACTTTTGCAAGTGGGTTTTTTTTTGTTGTTGTTGTTTTATGTTTTTTTTCCCCAGAGATGAGACTCTGCATATTAATAACTCATTGCAGCCTGCAGCTGTGGTACTTTCTAGAAGAAAATTACCTTAAGGCTTGTGAGGGGATGCCAGGGTAGGCAGTGGCAGGAGGTTTTATTAGCATTGTTGAGGGGTGCAGAAATCAAACCTTGTGGACCAGTTTGAAAATTAATTCCTCATGTGGAAACACAGTGATTTCTAGATTAGAGGTGAAGAAGCCGGGCATGAGTTTAAGCCTTTGCTAAGCTTGTACTGCTTTGGATCTGAGCCATGTGCTCAGTCTGACATGTGTTAAATCAATAAAAATAAGCCATTTTTGTTCTTGAACGAAGCTGCAGCAGTCTGAGCATTGACATCCCTGTGAAAAGATGAGGTTTTTACAAGAGATGTGGGCTCGACACAGATTGCTCTCTGGTGATCTACCCAAGTGCTGAGCTGCTTGGAGACAGCCACATTGCTCAGGTGATGCTGAGCAAAGAGCAGCTGATGCCTCCCCAGTGCCAGCTCACAGTGATGAGTTAAAATAGGTGGTTTATAGAGACACTGCTTGTGCAGGCATTGCTCTGGAAGCTCTGGGATGGCTGGAGGCTGTTTAGAAATGGAAGGTGCCAGCTGTCACGAGCATGGCACGTGAGGAGAGACGAGCAGAAGCTGCCAAGCTTATAAGTAAATGAAAAGTTCTCGTAGCCTAAGCTGTTTGGCAAGGTTTGGTTCTGCTTTGGGGGAAACCAGTTTGCTCTGTTAGAGCACCAGGTTAGGTTTTGGACAGAGAGCCAAACCAGCTGAGATTTTAAGGAATGTAATTTTCTATCCTGACCTGAGTAAATGGTTTGAAATGGTCAAGTAGCTTTTTTCTCTGCTGTCACAGCACATCAGCAAACATGACAAAACCTGGAATAACTGTGCCCTCTCCTTAAGCTTAGCTGCCATTCAAGAACAGTTTTGCATCTCATGTAATAAATCCTGTGTTCTGAAAAGCAAGCAGGTGGCCTCCATCAGGGAAGGCAAGGACAGTTAGTGTGTTGAAAGGAACTTAAGTTGAAGGTGTCAGCTTTGAAAAATGTGTTTTGTAAGATGAAAGTGTTTCAAAAGTATAACATTGAACTGGAAAATGTTGAAAGACTTGATGAATATTTTTCTTCTCCTTGTGTATTTCACAATAAAAAGTAGGGGTTAAGATTATACAGGTAGAAAATATGCATGATCAGATTGCCTTAACACATTAACATTAACAGAGTATCTGTAGGTTAATCTTTTTTGTCAGTTCCTTCTGTCTGTCTCTCTTTTCTTTGTCTTATTTGTCTTAGGATGGTAGAAGATGTGATGTCTGTATGTTCTCTGTTGTAAGTAATTCTAAGCTAACAATTGAAATTTCCTCTTTGATTTGTGGGCTTTTTAATTTTACTTATTTATTTTGCAGCATGTTCAGTTATTATTCAGCATGAAGCTTTTATGTTAATGATTTCACTTCACTTGCACGTATGAGAGCTATTTTAAGTAAGATGCCTGACTGTGAATGAGTTTGCCTCATTATCTGTTGCCTATCAAAGAAAAGCCTCATTTAAAAACAATAGAGATTTTGTATCTTTGAGTTAAAATATGAAAGTTTTATTTCTACCACTGAGCAACATTGTACAATCAATTCTTTGTAAATACTGCATAAAGTGCTTGCCTTTCTGGAAGGAAAAGGTTATCCTAATTAGTTCTGTCATCATAACTGGATAGTTAATGGCATTGAACACACCAATATTCAGCTGCCCAATTTATTTTCCCTCTAGATGTGGTATTGATTTACCCTCTGCCGATTGGAACCCACCATTAGAACTCCTGGTGTCAACCTTGCCATCATTGATCAGGGATGAGCTGGTGGGCAGTAATTTTTGCCACTGCATCTCAGTTCAAACATAAAGTCTTTGTCAGTGAATTTGCTGCGTTTTTCTCCCTTTTGTAGCTAGTAACATCACAGTGGTTTTGAATAACTCTGGCAATGTGCATCAGGAGAACAGACAGATAATTAGTTTATTCCTGGTTAGAAAATATTTTTAGCCAATTGTGAATAAAGGCAACATTCATAATTATACACCATCATTACATAATGTATGTTCTTCATTCCTTTTGCTTGATTGAAACCTGTGGGATTTTGGGGGGCTACAGTGTCTGTGCTCCCAGTCTGCACTCTGAGGTGTCAGGGGAACTGGAAGCAGAATTGCCATATTTCTTGTTGTATTTGTTTTTAAAAAGGTCTGTTGTGCCCATTTGTAGTAACACAGCTCATTCTGGCATCTGGGGAACGGCATCTGCCTCAGATGGTTTTATGCAGCTCATCTAAAGCAATCCAGGTTTTTTCTTCCTGGTTTTTGGGGTCATTGGAGCCTAAGTTTATCACGGTTTTAATTCTCAGGTAAAGGTGTGGATTAGACCTAATTTTGGGATGTGAAACTGAAGCAGACAGAAGCTAAATTATTTCCACAGGGCCCCGGAGGGTGCCTGTGGTAGAGCAGGGATTTGAATTGCAGCCGAGCAGTAACTCTGCTCTGTGAGTGTGTCAGGAGTTAGCATGAAAAATATGGCAATCCTGCTGTTCTCAGCTTTTGAGGGATCGAGGCGTGTTCCAAGTGCATGACAAAAATACGTACCCATGGCATGTTTCTCTGTGGTGCTGCTGCCTAATGGATGGGATTTTAATGCAGAAGGGCTTACAGAGGTTGCATTGTCTGTGGCTGTCTCTTGCTAAGTGTGAAATGACCTGATTCTTGCTGCTATTACCATATTAACAGTTTAAACTTTATTTTCAGTGATACATTTAGGGTGAAAAAATCACCAAAAAGATCCCCACTATCAGATCCTCCTTCTCAGGTAAAGTGCTGCCTTGTTTTGATGCATGTAATTCGTGTCCTCGAAGGGGTAAAAAGAAGGAAATTTGATAAATTGTGGAATTGTATGTTTAATAACAGGAGATATTTTTGTTGTAGACTTGTACTTTTAATAATAGAGGATGTTTTTGTAAAGAGTATATGCATATGTCCAAATATAGCACATTGGGCTATTACCATAAAGCATTAACCTTTTGTCCTCTAAAAGTGTGTACACAATATATAGTAGATCTAGTATTTTCTCTGGGAATTCCAGTTAGAGTATTAGCAAATGTACTTTGGAAAGCCCAGTGTTAAGATGGAACAAGGATATGAATAAATATCTTCAGTCAGTTGTCTGAAAAACGAGACTATCACTATCCACCCTGGAATTTTTAGATTACAAAGTAAGAAACTAAATGCACCAAATTGGTGGGCTGGAGGGAAATAGAAATAAACTAAGTGGGCTGATCTACCAGGGGCTTGTGCTTGGATAGTTTGAATCCATGTTGTAAACTGCTGGCAGGTGGTTTTCTTGGAAAAGAAGTTAACAAAAGCTGCTCTTCCACAAAGGCCTGACTTCTTTGATGTGGCACAGCTCCTTCCATGCTGCTGTTTCTCTTCCTGTTATCCATCCTGCTCTTTTATTTGTGCTGCTTGACAGGGTAGAAGTGAAGAAAGGGGAAAGGGTTCATGACCTCGTGGACCTACGAGGGTTTGCTCCTCTGAGGAGAGCCTAAAAAGTCAGTTTTGGTAGTCAAGAGACTTCAGTGATGGGTGATGTGTGCCACTTGTGTCAAGTGCCTAACAGATTTCAACAGCTCTGGATCTTTTCTTCCCTGTTATCAAAGCAGCTTTGCAATGCAAGTGTTTATCATCAAAGAGCTTACTTATACTGGGAAAGCTTGCTGCTGGTAGAGTTAGTATTTTCCATTAAGTATTTTATACAGCGCCGCAGCAGAGATTACGGAATTAGAAAGATGGCTCTGGCGGTGCAAAGGAATTTGAAATCTCAATGCAGAGATTGAGCTGTTCCATGTGTTAGTAAAAGATAATGGAATTAATTGGCTCTTGTTTGCTGCAGGATCCTACTCCACTGCCAACTCCAGAAACGCCTCCTGTCATCTCCACGGTGGTTCACGCCACGGATGAGGAGAAGCTGGCATCCTCGGTGACGGCTCAGAAGTGGACCTGCATGACTGTGGACCTGAACACGGACAAGCAGGACTACCCACAGCCCTCTGACCTGTCCACCTTTGTCAACGAGACCAAGTTCAGCTCTCCCACAGAGGGTACTGCCTGCTCCAGCCAGGGCGTGTTTGCTGAGACAGGGGCTTTGGTTTGGCCGAGGATGTTGGCCTGTGCTCTGCTGAGTGCAGGCTCTTGCTAGGGAACCCTAAAAATGGTGCCACCTGGACCATTCTGGGGAGTGTGGCAGTTGTGGGGAGCTGAATGTAAGACCCCCAACAGTCCAGCCTTGAGTTTTCAGGAAGGAAAAGATGCTTAAAGGGAAATGAGAGGGCCCTTCAGAGAAAGGCTTTTGCTTCCTTTGTGTGATTAATTGTTCTTCTCTGTGAGCAGTGTGTTCTCTCAGTTCCTTCACAGGAGAATGGGGTCTGATACAGCTCCAGAGTCACTGAACTACTGATTCCGCCTGAGCCTGTTCCTTAACTGGGAAAAGGTTTTAGCATGGGAAAAGGTCCCGTGTCAAAATCCTGCTCAAGTTTTCTGTATTGCATTAATACCCATACTATGCCATCTCTCTTCCAGCTTCCTGGGCTCCAAGTATCTTCATGCATGAAAGTGTCCAGGATATCCCCTGTATAAGACAGTTACATTCATATTTCCAGATAAAATTCCCTACTAGATCAGCCTGTTAAAGCTTTTACTGCCATACCTTCCATGAGCTAAAGCTGCAAGTTTCTGTTCAGAGAACTGTCATTCCAGGTCTGTGAAATTTGGAAGAGACAGAATTAAGAAAATTTGTGTGTGGTCTTCCTTGGGGCTACCAGAGGGAATTCTGCTTTGCAACATCTGCTCCAAAGGCAGATGTTCAGCTTTGTGGGTGGGAAGTTTGAGTGTAACTTGGCTTAAACTTTTTCTTTTTGATCAGAATTCATTTTTTTTCTCCAACCTTTCAGTCCCTGTCCCAGTCTTCCATTAAATCTACTTTATGGCATTTTAGGCCGGGTCTAAATTTATGCCTGATTAAGAACTGCTGAACTTTTGGGTCAAGGTGTTTGACATCAGAAAGCAACAACAATCACAGTGCTTGTGTTCATATGCATGTGCTTGTGTGCCCTGGGCTTTGTGGAAATCTGTTGAGCATTCTAAACAGTTAACATATTTCATTCTGGATGAATTAATTCAGCTTTATTGTCAAATCATAAATTTTAGACATTGACTTTCCTGTATTTGTATTTTAAAAAATAACTTACAGAAACACTTTTTAGAAAATAAGCCCCCCTTAATCTGGGAAAATGGAAATTATATGCAAGAAAATGGAACAAAAGAATAGTGAGAGGCACTCTGAAACAATCATTTTAGCTTTCAAAGTGGGTAGAAGAAAGTGAGCAAAGCTCCTAATTAAATGGTAATTGTCTTGTCTCATGTGTGCTGCATGGTACAGTCGGGGTTTCAGATTACACACTCATTATAATCAACAATGCTTCCACTTTTCACATCTCTTAAAAACAACAATTTTTTCCCCTTAACAGTCTTGCTCCTGCAGCTTTGAGAAATTTCTGAGTAATTTGAGGGCTGTTTTCCAGTGTAGATATTGATATCTCCCAGACACCCGTGTGTCACCCTGTAACCTAACACTGCTTCTGTAGGAATACAGCCCAGCTCCTGAGTCAGCCAGTGCATCCAGCCCTCATCTGTTTCAGGCACTGCCTGTAGCTGCTGCCATTTTCCTGTTGCACAGACCCGAAATAAGCCGTAATTATTAGCAGAAAATTCTGATGTAATCTTGCAGCTATTTGTAGGAGGAGTTGGAGGACATCACTTAGTAAGTCTGTTGTATGTGTTTATAAAAGATAATTATCTTGCTTTGTGGGATATACTGGGCTTTTCTGATTTTGAGTGTATAGAGATAACGAGAGCCTAAGATTTTGGAGGGGAGATGATGTCTGAGAGGAGAGGAGAGAGAGGAATTATGCTGGAGACTCCTGAGAGCAGTGAGACGAAACAAACTGCGTTTAGCCAGCCGCATTATTCCTTTTGTTTCTACTTGGACTGTTTCCATCTGTGTCCTGCCTTTTTTTCTTTTTCCTTTTTTTGGTCAGCAGTAGAGTTAAATTTGTGTTGTCCCAGCAGTTGGTTTGGATTGGGGTTGAAGAGCTGCTGGCAGTGCTGCAGGCAGGTGGAGGATCCCTGTGGCTGTGCCAGCAGAGGACAGTGCTGGAACATCTGCTGCCCCTGAGCCTGCCTGGACACTCAGGGATTGCTCTCTGGAGCACAAAGCTGCTCCATAAACGCTCCTGATGCACCTCACTGGGCCGTCTGTGGATAAATGGGATAGAGGGGGAAGTTTCTAAACGCTGCTGCTACCTGGGATTTTGGGCTTTCTCCTGCAGTTCAGCTCCTCGTAGGGGGTTTGAATTCATCCTTCCAGTCGGGGTTTTGCTTTCACTGGGAAGAAAAGTGAATAAGAGTATTGCTGGTATCTGACACCAGGAGGTTGTCCATCTTGCCTGGCTCCCTATTACCATTAAAAACATATGGTGCTAGGAATTTAAATGTGAGGAGCCTGCTTACAGCTTTCTCTTCACTTCCAAGTTTTACTGTGAATATCCCCAAGTACTGAGGGTTTGTGGCTCTTCCTCTTCAGTGGTTGTTTGACAAAATACGTAACTTGTGGAATTACTGTCCTTGTGCAGTGCTTTTTATTACTAAAAAACAAAAATTCAGGCATTGTAAAATCACATTGAACCCTCTAAAACTTTTTTAATCAGCAAAACAGGCAAGAGATTATCTTCAAGGTTGTTTGTTTTTAAACATCAAACATTTTCAAGGTGGTTATCATCTTCCTAATGCAAACTCTACTTTACTGCTGCCCAAATCCAGAAAGATTTTAGCACATGATTTTATCATTATGCAAATGCTAGTGTGCAGTTTCCTTAGAATTTATTTATAGTGGAAATAAAATTATGCAGGTGGTTTATTGAATTAAGTCATGTAAACAGAACAAACTACAGCATTTGGACAAATTGATTACTCTTTTAATTGTTAAATTAAGTTGTCGTTGTAGGAAGTTTGCTTTTATTTGAATGCAGGAAGGTATGATCTCTTTTTCTGCATTAGATCTCTTGTTAGATGTCTCTGCTTCTTTATCAGCTACTGAGTGACCATGGACCAGAAGAAATTCTGGTTATTCCCTCCAGTGTAACTGGGACATTAAAAGCAGAGAAGCAGTAAAGATTTGCATTTTTATTAAATTTTAGACTTAGGGTTCTTTGTAAATCTTCCTGCCTTAGACTCTTTCTCTAAAGAAAGCAGAATATGAAAACAGCCCAGTAAGTTGGGCTGGTGTCTTACCCCTGGTTTGTGAGCATTCAGGTATTTTAGGTATCTTCTTCTTCAGTGATAATAGCACAGCAGTTGTTCTGAATTAAGAGTGTGATAAATATGAAAAAATAAAAATTAATTTTTCTCAACAGCTGTTAACATTTAAAAGCAATTGGCATCAGCCATTTATTCAATCAGCCATTGCCATTTATTGAAAAAATATGTTTTCTGTGATAAGATAACTTGATAGGGGAAAGTTCCCTGTGCTCTGAAATTGCTCTGAAACTTTCTTAATACTCTTGATCCCTGGGGCAAATTAAAAATCTGATTTGCCTGAAATGTGTCAGGTTCATTTTTGAAAATGAGTGAATATTAGTGCACCTTTTACTTTCTCTCTGTATATTCTGTTTTTAATATGTCATTTGAAAGTATCGAGCAGAGTGGGAGTGGCCCTTGTCAATGAGAAGAGCTCTCATTTACTTCTGAAAAAAAATCATGTCATGGCATGTATTAAGACCTCTTTTCTTTTTGTTTCTGTTGCAGAATTGGAATATGGCAACTCATATGAAATAGAATATATGGAGAAAATAGGCTCCTCTGTGCCTGTAAGTTCTCACCTCCATTTCCATTCATTTGCATTCCCTTATCACAATATATATATGACATAATATATATGCCCTCAGCCTCACCACCCTTTAAATTGATTATAATGTGCCTGCAGCAGATTTCCAAAACCAGTTCCTTGAAACTGGCATAACTGGGTTAAATTGCCTGTGCTTTGTTGTCCTGTGTCCTGTAAAGCTTGTTCCCTTTTATGATTTTAGTTCTAAGCTAGCATCATCGTAGTTCTTTCTGGAGATTCAAAGCCAGTCAGTGTTTCCAGCAGTGCAGAGTGCAGAGCTGTCTACACCAACTGCTGAACTGTTTAAGAAACTGGGAGTAAAACTCTCAAGAAGCTGGAGGGAGTCAGGAGAGAAACAGAATTAGTGTGAAGTCTGGAATACATTATCACTTGTTTCACCTTCTTTTTAATCATGGATTTGATAGCTTGACTGGATCCAATAAGGGGATGTCCACTGGGGACATTAGGAAAATCAGTCATGTGGTGCTTAAACCAGTGAGAATATTCAATGGATATTTTAGTAACACCCTCAGCCAAGGGATGCCTCCTGCCTGACAGAACCAGAAATCTGGTTAACCCCAAACTGAGAGAAGAAGAGCTGCTGCAAAGAGTGAACTGTTTAGGTTTTGTTCTTTAATGGTTTCTTCCTGGAAGGGTCCATCTCAGTATCAGCATTACAACACTGTATTATTAAGTTTTCTGTCAGCTCATTTGCTCGCTGAAGGCTTCAGTGACCTGAATTAGCTTTAATGGAGAATGGTTGAATTGCTTAATGAGTTTCTCTTTCCCTGTGGCCAGCAGGATGATAGCACCCCGAAGAAGCAGTCCTTGTACCTCGTGTTTGATGCACAGCAGGAGAGCCCAGTGAAATCACCTCCCATCAGACTGTCTGACTCCACAACGCCCTGCTCAGGGTAGGTCACTGCCAGCAGTGCAAGAGGGGCTCAGGGGAGTGGGTGACCCTCGGAGCACGTACACAGGCACCTCTTCCTCTCTCTGCCTCTGTGCTGCCAAGTTACTTGTTTAAAAATAGATTCCCATCTGTGTACACATATGATAGAAAACAGAGGGCAAAGATACCCAGGTTTCACGATGGAATAAGGACATGTATTCTTCATTCACATTCTAACTAAATAGTCACAGTGGCAACTGTTTTACTGGACGGTGGCCTCCTACTTAAAGCTTTTTCCACACATACTGAGGTCATGATCACATTAATTTAGAAATCTGTTAATTGCAGTTTTTCACTTGGCTTTTCCTGGATACATTTTCTGAACAAGGGCTCTTGTTCATAAGACTAGGATGTGGGAGTTGTGTTTACTTCCAATAATTTTGCTTGTCAAGGACATCTGTTCTTGTTAGTAAGAGTTGTGTTTTGGGAGAGAGGTAGGTCACAATGAGAAAGGGGTAAAAATGTGACATTTCTGATGTAACTGGTTTTATTTTGATGTCTCCAGTGCATTGTTTTGAAAGGATATTGCAAAGTGCTACAAGATACAATTATGTAAAATTGAGTTGAAACAATGTGAGTATAAATATATTTATATGTATACACGTACACATGAAACTGATGGAGGGGACTTGCTCAGCTGTTACCAGAAGCAGAATTGTGAAGGCCTTGTGCTCCACCCTGACAACACATGCACAATCTTTTTCCAGGTCAAGTTTTGAAGACCCTGAAGCCCAGCAGTCCTCTGGCATGAAGATACCACACCCAGCCTCCCGAGTCCTTGCTGCCAGCCAAGAGGCACATTTACAGTCCCCTGACAAGGCCAAGCAGAAAGACCTGGAGCCCATGACTCTAGGAACAACTCCAGAGGCTATTGAAATCGTAAGTCCTGTATGATAAGACTTTGGGAATCGTTTTCCTACAGAAATTTTGCATTTTGCTTTTGGCCCAAACAACTTGGACAAGATCTCTGTTGCTTATTCAGACTCCTCTTTACTCTTCAGACATCTCCTGAAGACTCCTTTGTCTCTGCTGATGCTCTTCTCAATAGGATATCTAAGAAAGCCTCAATATGTGATCAGCCTGAATATCTAGATCCTGACCTAGCAGAAAAGAACCCCCCAGTATTTGCTCAGAAACTTCAGGTTTGTAGCAGAAATATAAATGTCAATTTTCTTTCTGTTTGTCCATACACAGGCAAAGGAATGCTTTGCCTCATCTGAAAGGGGTGGATGGAGGCTTGGAGGGGATGTGGAAAAGAATTAAAATAATTATTTAATTCTTTCCAAAGTAACTCTCCCCTTTCAAAGACTCGAGGAACAAAGATATTTTCATTTAACTCATGTAATTCATATAATACATAACCTTAAATTTCATCAACACCTATCCTGTACCTCTAATGTATGTATTTTTCAAAGCAAATTACTTTAAGCTTGAACTCAGAACTTGATGTGTGGAGAGTTGTCTTGACACCTGGCAAGACTACATACAGTAAGTCTGTATGTATAGGTTTATTTTTTGAGATTCAGGACCTAATTCTGCTGAAATGAAAATCAGGCTTGGTTTTTCTGGTAATTCCTCTAATGCAGAATTTGGCATGGTTTCTTCTAGGAAAAGCAAATGGATCTGCAGAGCAGTTCTGCATGTCAGGACGTATTTTCTGGAATATTTACAGTGAAATTTTAAAATAGCGAAGGTTGAAATGAGACCAGCATGCGGCATAAATTCACATAAAGTGGAAATGAAAGGAGAGGAGTCTGTGATAAAACAGCTTTAGCTTCAGAAAACATTTCTTTCACATGAAGTATTGTTCATAATGATCACCTAATAAAAATTATTTGTCTGTACAGCTACCTCAAAACTAACCAAGCCCTGGAATTTCGTATCACTCTCCTCCCCATGAGAGGAATTTGGGGTTTTTGTCACCCAGGAATTGTCCGAATTGCACGTTACAATTTAACAATCCGTTTTGCAGTATGTCAGACGTTTTTACCGTGTTCTTACTGCGTTTTTTTCCCTGTGGGGGGAACCCCCCCCACCAAACCCTTGGACAGGAGGAGCTAGAGTTTGCTGCCATGAGGATAGAAGCGCTGAAGTTAGCCAGGCAGATTGCCCTCTCCTCTTTGCGCTCCAAGGTACCCGCTTTGTGCCTGCCCCGCGTGTGTGAGTGTGCACAGCCTGGGGAGCCGAGTGCTGCTTGTCCTGGGGCTCCCCGGGGGGACACCAGGAGCATGCTGGCAGCAGAGCTGACACAGAAATGCTGTCACCCCACTCACACCCCAATTAACAACAGGCGAGAAGCAGCAGCGTTCCTTCCGCAGGAGATGGATGGATCCTGCAGTCCAGGTGGCCGTTTGTCGTTGCTCTGAAGCAAGATTTGTCCTAAAATATTTGGTGGTGAAGAATACCAGACCTGCTTTGGCCATAAGGACATTTTGTCTTCTGCTGGTATTATCAGTTTGAAGTCAGACACCTTTGACCCTCAGTGTTTGGAAGTGAGTTCAGTCAACCTTGCCCTCAGGCATCTGAAGAAAAAGACTGCAGCAGGGTTGGAAGGGCTATAGATCTCCCAAAGAAAAAAGGCCTCACAACACAATGTGTCTTTATTCATAAAGATCTAAATCTTATTTTCTTCATTGCTATTTCCAGGCCATGCTGGCTAGTCGTGCTTCAGAGTGATGCAGGGATCATCCTACTGATACATCCTACTGTAGGGATGCACATGGAACTCACTGTGTTTGGAAAGCCAAAAGTCATTCCATAAATGTTAGTGCTTTCTTGGGAAAGGGTATCAGCTGAATGGGATGCTGAGGGGATGGCAGTGTCTTGCTGCAGTGAGACATTTCATTTCAAATGAGGAGAATATTCTTCTGACACGTCTTCTCCAGTGACCTTCCTCCTCTTGTACTGTCCATTAAGAAGTCAGCAGAAAGTCTTTTGCCCAGTCCTAAATCATCTGGAGTTCATTGCATCGCTACAGCATTTGGGCTGGTTACAGGGTAGAATTTCTTGGTGCTTTAAAGATCAGTT
Organism: Tichodroma muraria; assembly: GCA_013390105.1. Lineage (NCBI taxonomy): Eukaryota > Metazoa > Chordata > Aves > Passeriformes > Sittidae > Tichodroma > Tichodroma muraria. Next base: position 73,325 of record WAAG01012751.1, on the reverse strand, counting down.
ACTAAGTAGCTACTTCACGAAAGTAAAGGTTTTTTTTTAAGGTTAACTGTACTCCTCTGAAAAAACAACGATCATATTTGATTTATTTCACGTACCTTAAATAGCCCACAAGCCACCTTGTTTCTGTTGTGCACATACGTTTACTAAGGTAAACACATTCCTCACAGATTTAAGAGTGTTTTAGAGTATGTGGTTACACTCTTTTATTTAATTTAGAAAAGCATGCTCTTGTCTTCATTAGAAGGACTAACCAAACTGAAACCTCTAATGAGGAATATAAAGAACAAAGGAGGAAAAACAAAAATAATTTTTCTATGTGTGACTGTGTCCCCTTTGCTCTGTTGCCCTGAGTGTCAGGTGTTGGAAGAGAATGAGGTTAGATCCTCTGCCTTCTTATTCTCTCTCAAATTCCTTGTCCTCTCAACACTTCGGTGGAATATGCAGGATTCAGGCCCTGCAGCATCAGGAAATACCTGAGACGACACATGATATTGCATAGATGCTCTTCATGGGTTAAACAGAAAGCTTCTGTTTAAAATCTGCATTCTTGCAGCAAGCCAAGTGTTCAGAAACTCACAGATTGTACTATTTTAGACTGAAGAGAATGCATTTGTGTGTTTGTGAATACTTGTGAGTTACCATGGGGAGATTCTGAGCTGCAGAAATTTTATAGAATGTGGGGTTACATTTTAAAGATGCTGTTCAGCATGATCATGGCATCTTGTTTCATTGGAACAAGTTTTGAACTCCTTAGAACTTAGAAGTGGGAAATGGATTTCATGTGACTTTTTAGGAAATGTCATTAATCTGTGTAACAAAGATAACAAAATGATAAGCAGAGGTGAGGAGAGAAAAACAGGCAAACCTCCCCCCTCTGACAGAGAATTGGCTGCAGTTCTTGATGATGACAAAGCCCCGTGTTTGGTCCAGGCAATGCTTGTAGACCAATACCCTGGGTGTCATGTTAGGCTGGGAAGAAGTTTTGTCCTTGCATAGCTTTGCTATTTCAGTGGGAGGTTGCTGGTGTTAAATTAGCCTGTGATGACACCCCTTGTGACCTACAGTGACTGATGGCCTGGATTAAGTAGAACAGAAACAAGCAGATGACTGACCACAGTGACTTAAATTTGGATGCTCCTGGCAGAATTCCCTTCTGGATGGCTGGCCTCAGTTCTTTTCTGAATGCTGTATAATTACATTTAACATTTGCTAAACATTGACTGGGATGGGTAACAAGAATAGGACGATAAATAAAGACAGAAGCATTTGTTATGACGAATTAGTTCACCCAAAATAAAGATTACCTATCAGCATTTTGTGTTAGCACTAGGAGTGAGAATAAGGATGTGCAGTTTGTTGCTCTCAGTCAGAGGGGAGTTATTTGGCCACTCACAAATTTCTTGTCACAGACTTAAGCAACAGCAGGACCAGTCACCTACTTTTACATTGCTGAGTATTTCTGTCTTCCAGTATTGAGGTGAATTAACTCTTTTCTGTTGAACAGTCTCCCTTTGGATGTTGTGAGGTAATTTTTTAGTTAGGTGCAGCTTGAGTAGGGTTTGTGTCCAGCACCCTGTGGGTGCTGAGGTGAAGGAGAGTAGGATGCTGAGATAGGATCCAAGGAAACTAGAAACTGAAAGGAAAGGCATGGGCAAAAATGGGATTAGTGCATTACAGCTTTGTGGGCCTCTCATGGTAGTGGAGGAGGATTATTTCCTTCAAACAGCAATGCCACTGATTTTAGCAAAACGTTACAGGCAGAAAACTTCTGCTTGGGTATTCCTTGCCTTTCCATGTATTTGCAAGCACAAGTAGGTCACACTTTGCCTGCATTGGCCTGTCTGCTCACACATCAATTAAAAAGAGTCCATCATTCCATGCACACCCAGGCAGCAAAAGATCTTTTAGATCTTTTCAAGGGCTTGGAAAGGGCAGCCTCATTTTCAGCAGGGCTAAACACACATTCCTCTAACTGCTATGATAAAAACTAATTTTCATTTTCATTCCATTTCTCTGTTTTCTTCCTCTCTGACCTCCCGGAAGTGAGATAACTGCAGCTGGTTAATAGTTGTGCATTTGTTTCCCTTCTGCTGAGGTATCTGGTTTCTGTGAAAGGTGCTGGGAAGAGAAGTGTGTTGAGCTCTCAAATATTTACACTAAGATTGCAGTGACCTACATTTTGTAGTAATTCCCCTGAAGACTCTAATCTTTCTGTGCAAGGTTTAGTGACTTACAAATCCCTGCACTGATTATTACCCCAATTAACTGCTTACCTTCTCAGCAATTAGGTGTTGAAGCATTATTATTGGGTTATTTTGGGTAATACCATCATCCTGTTGGTCAGGTGCTGTTATTTTCTTGGGGTAGGAATATTTTGCAGACAGCAAATAACAGTTACTGAGTTATGCATCAGTTAGGAGCTGTGTAAAATTGGCTTTTGTAGTAAAACCATGGTGACTTTTACTGGTTACTCCTGCCAGAGAGCCCAGCTGTGACTTGTGCAGGGTGTTTCCAGAGTTAGGGCAACACTGGTTGGACCACTACCACAAGCATTTCTGCTCAGTTGTTAAATTCCAAGAGTTTTTATGGTCATTTTTGGAAATTTTGAGCTGTTCTGCATGTCATTATTGCTATTGTTTTGTACAGTTTACTCAAATGCAAAGAGAACTAGAGAAAATGTAACTGTATTAATGAGCTGTTGTGCACTGTATAAAAATACCTACAAGTACGTATTAAATGCTCTAAATGTCTTTCTCTTTAAAAATTGTCTTCCTCCCAGCAGTTACTTTGATGTGTTTTTATATGAGCTTGAAAAAAGTTTGTGTTTCTTCTTGGCAAAATGAATATTTTCCAGCACTCTCCTTATGAGATCCAGCACATTAAGCTGCAGGAGGCTTTTGAAATGTGACAGATGCAGTCCAACAGATCAATCTGAGGGGTGGCCCTTCTCTGGAGGACAGCTCTGATGATCTAATAGCTCTTTTTTATCTCTCAGTTATTCCTGCCTTGTGATTAAGGAGGGACTGAAGTACATTTTCTTTTGTATTTCTTCATTTACAGAGGTGTCTGAGCTTGTATCCCAGGTGTATTTTTTTCCTGGGTAGTTGTTGTACATTGAGAGATACTTTTGAGAGCACTGGCTATGCAGTTTTGACAGATCTTGGAATGCTTTTTCTTCTGGTAGGAAAATCCACTGACTTTGAGCTTGCACATCTTAATTCTGCTGGAACGGATCGTTACTTTGGGTGTTCGTGGTAAAGGTAGCAAAAACAGAGAAGGGATAGCCTGCTCCAAAAATCCTAGAAGAGTCAATTGACTCCCAGGTTTAAAAACAAGTACCAAGCAAATTAGTGAGAGTCTGCTGTAAATGAAGATGCAGTGAGGTGTTCTTTAAGTAATGTTTAGGTCATTCTTGCTCTAATTAAATTTTCTTGCCTAGTCTCTTAATGTTGATAGTGTTTCTTCATGTTCTCTACAGATGATATCCAGAACATCTGGTCCTGTGTGCATTATGTACAATTTTTAATACAGCTTCTTCAGTCAGGTGTGATACGAGAACTCACAAGGGATTACAGCAAAATTAACAGTGGGTCTGGATGCTTTCTGTGATGCTGGGCAGTGTGAAAAGAGCTGTGAGGACGTGAATGTTTTATGGAATAGCATCTGGCAAAATTTCCTTTACCAGTGTTGAGACAAGAGTATGTGATGTTGAAATTAATGCGGACTGAACCTTGATCCAGACATTATCTACTGCCTTTCAAATTCCTGTGCTTCAGTCACTAGTGCATGACTCTATTTTCTTTAAAAAAAATACAAACAAAACAACTAAAACAAAACCACACCACCCTCTTTTACAATCAAATGCAAGAAATTAATTATCTTTTGTGTAAAAAAATAATTGAAATACTTTTGATTACTACTCTTAATTATTTCACATAAAGCCTAAAGACTTAGGTACAGCATTAGTGAACTTGAAGGAACAGAATACATTGTTTTATGTACAAAGTTAACAAGTAAACTGGAAAAATACATTATCCCCTTTTCAGCAGCAAGGAAATGCTACACCAGGAAAACAGGATGTGAATATCCATTTCCATCAGTGGTTGGAAAAAGGCATTGATCAACCTGACTTTCCTTCCCACTCGTGGTCCAGCCCTTGTGGTGGGGTCTTGGCTGTGCCCAGAGCAGCTGTGGCTGCCCTTGGATCCCTGGCAGTGCCCACAGCCAGGCTGGACAGGGCTTGGAGCAGCCTGCAACAGTGGAAGGTGTCCCTGCCCATGGCAGGGGGTGGCATTGGATGAGCTTTAAGGTCCTTTCCATCCCAAACCATTCTGGGTTCTGTGAGCTATCCTTTGTAATCTCAGTTTTAATGTGCTGTAGCTTGGATTGTTTTGCATTGAGAGTTGTTTGTGAGACATCTCCTGCATCTCAGTGTCACATTCCTGTTCTTTGCTCTCCTCATTTCACATGCTGCTCTCCCCTCTTTAATCTAGGCTGCTGACAAGAACAAAATTGACAGCTGCAAAAAAAGCCTCATTTAACTGACTAATCGCATGCTGGACACCAGTGGGGCAGCAGTGTCACCTGCATATTCACACTTTTTATGTGGTATTCTTTGTGATAGATACCATGTATTGACAGGCCAGGACTAAGAAAGTGAGCTCTCCTCTTGCTGCTGGTTTCTTGATTTATTTTTATGGAAGCAGATTTCCCCTTAACAAGCTTTCTGCCTTCAAATCTGATGCCTTCTGCTGATGTGCATTTCTTGTGGATGTTGCGGTGGAATTCAGTACATTTTCTAAGATAAGACCTTAAAATATTGATGGCAAAGTGATGTCTTTATTTTCTCTCTGTAAAGGTAGTATGACTCTCCTGGTGCTTCTTATGGATCTTAAATGTATATTTTATGATTGCTGAATTCAGAGCTTCCATGTCAATGTTGCCACTGTTGTCATTTAGAGGTGCACAGAACTCCAGTTTCAGCACCACACCCAGAAAACCCATGAGCTAAACACCTACTTAACGGTTCATTTCTTTGTATTTAAAAAAACAAACACACAGAGAGAACCTGCTATCCCAGCAGATGTTTCCATCTCCAAAAGTGCGCTGTACTCCCGCATCGGCGCCTCGGACGCAGAAAGCACCGCGGCTCTGCTCTACCCCCAGCAGGACTTGGACTCTGCACTGCGGCTTGCCAGAGCAGAGGTAACTGTTTCCACAGTTTGGGAAAGCAAAAACCTGCCCCTTGTTGTTCCCTTCTTGCCTGTTTTCTCCCAGATGCTTTGTGTTGTGATCACTTGATCTGTTCTTGGAGCCATCCTCAGCCGCGCTAAAGCAAAAGGTGCTGCACTGCAAGTTTTGCTTGTTTTACATATGTGAAAAGCAGATAGGCTATAAAAATAAATTTTTATGTTTTTAAAGCTCAGGTGTACGCTGTGCATCTTGACATTGCTATATAATTGTATAAAAATGGTGAGCTGCTGGAAATAGGAATAAAATTACGTATTTTACAAAGCTATGTATCATATTAGCGTGGCTAGCAATAGGAATGAAAAGGTGGGTGTAATCCAGTGGGGTTTTTTTCCCTTTGTTTTCTGTTTCAGATTGTGGCCAAGGAAAGGGAAGTATCTGAGTGGAAGGAGAAATATGAAGAAAGCAGAAGGGAAGTGATGGAAATGAGGTGGGTTATTAAGTTGGTCACTCTGTCAGAGAGCCTCACCTCAGCCTGTGGGTAGTACACAGAGTACCATGCTCCTACAGTTATTTTGCTTAGCTAAACTTACTTCATTGTATTTAACTTAAGGCTTTGCATTGATCCTGAGCTGGTACTTTGTCTTTCCTCTGTGTGGTGGGCACCACTGTTCAGGGTAGTCATTGAAAACATCTGTGTGGCTAATCTCATTCACACCCTCAGAATACTGAGGTAAGGGAGGTTTTGCTCCAGGTTAATGTCAGGGAAGGATTTCCTCTGGTTTGTGTGTGAATTCTCATTAGGATTGCATAGTGAGGTTCATGTTGCAGACTGGATGAGTTGCCTGCAGAGCTGGCAGGGGGGTGCACATGCCAGTGTTAAATTCACTCTCCACAAGTAGTTTTGCTTGGAAGAAGGAAAGAATGTAGGGAAGAGTGTGCAGGTTTGCAGATAATTATGAGTAGTACAGGCTGCCTCCAGGACAGTAAACGAGTGTTCAACAATAGAAATCAAACCAGTGTCAGTAGAAAAGCATTTATTGTAAAGGAACCATTCTGGACTCTGAATGTTGGCTTTTAAGGAGATTCTACAGCCTTTTCTTTGAACTAAGATGATTTTTAATCACTGCACACACTAAGGTTGATTTTAGTTAAGCAATAATTCTCTTGGCTTTTGCTCTCTTGTTCCATTTGAGAGCTGACAGAAGAACCTGGAGCTTTTCAGTTTGTTCTGGTTGTGCCTCTTCTATTTCTATGCCAACCTGCCTCTATTACATTAAATATCTGTATCCTGGGACATGGTTTGACCTTCCTTTTCAGCCCAGGTCCTACCACTTGCAAGGATGACAACAAAATCCCTGTAGTGGATGATGTGAGCAGTGCTGCTCAAAGAAGCACTGATGCCTCCCATTCAGTCAGTTGAAAGGTTCAGCTTTGCTTTTTTTTTTTCTGTTGGTAGGACCGTAAGAAGGATGAAGCAATGAGCTGGCCTGCTCATTGATCAGAATCTGAGAAAGCCATCAATTGCAAAAGAGAATGTATAAAACACTTCATGGAGTCTTTAAAGCTTATTACTTTCTACCTTCAAAAACCAGAAAAAATTGTCCCCCCTCTTAACTCATAAATAAAAGGAAACTGTCAGATTATTTTAGCATCCCTCCTTTAAGTAATAATTTATACAGTCGCCTCTGAGACTGAATTTTCTTTAAAATCCCTTCTGTTCTAGCACCAGCTTCTTCCCAAAATGAAGAGTTTCAGTGATTTAAAGCTAAACTCTGTATCTAGTGATGACCTACATAAGCAATTGCTTGTATCCAGGAAAACTGTGCTTAGGAGGGAGAGTAGAAGGGAACTGCAGTGCAGAGCTCCACAAACGCTTGCATGGATGCCAGGAATTGCACATGGCAGATTGGAGTAGAGGCAGCACAGGGCTCTGAGCCAAAGCATCTTAAGAGAAGCATCTGCAAAAGGCAAGGGCAGCCTCTTTATTTCTTTTCTGCCACCTCCCAGTGCCCAGCTGAGTTCTCTCACCTCCCTTGTGCTCTGTTGGGATGGGGAACAAAGCCCTGGCATAGCTTGAAATGCTTAATGAGGAGAAACAGAACGCAGTGGCTGCAAGCAGTCAAACCCAGGGAGCAAAACAAGGAGGGAACAAAATGAGGGACTGTAAGGAACGTCTCAGTGTGCAGCTCACACTCAAGTGTGGTGCTTGGTCTGTTCTGTGTCGGGGTGCACGTGTCTGCTGGCTGCCAGCGGGCACTGCCAGCCTTTTCCCTCATGGAAAGAGAGCCAGGGGTGACACAGGGCAGCTGGCACACTGTAGATCTGCACCTTCATCTTCCACACAGTAATTTGCTTGTGTGTGTCTCCACCCTCCATAAAGTCTGATTTGAAATAAAAACCAAAACCACAATAACCAAGCCAGATTTCCCACAGGCACATGCCTGAAACGTGTGGATGGAAGGAAAAAATCTGGCTAATATTGTCACAAAATGATAAATAGGCATATGTGCACAAAGAAAGATTTCTCTTGGAAGTTTAAATGTTCAAGCAGTCTATGTGTGGTAAATTAGAGATGCAGCAATGAGATATGACATAATGATAAGCAAGGGAGTGAAGGGATTATTTAGAATTGCAAGCAGAAAAGCATCACTTCCCAGAGAAGGAGAAGCAATGCTCCTGTGCCCATGTCCTGCATACTGTAGCTGGAATATCCTGAATTCATCTAAATTTCCAGGAAAAGATCAGTTGGAGGAAATTCCACTCCAGAGAACAGAAGCCAAAATAAGAAGATTTAATAATGCAGTAGCTATTGAAGAGCTGAACCACAGTGGGTTGTACCATAATCCAAGAGTCCAACCAGAGGCAGGCAAGAAATATTTAATTATGGTTATTTGGAGGTCTGGTTGATTATAGCTCTGTAAGGGGAGTCAAGCAGATGACCCCTGAGACCCATGGTAGCCCTGGTTTCTGGTGGTTTTATGCCTTACAAATGTGCAGTCAGTGAACAGACTGAGTGTCTCAAATATCAGCATTTAAGCCTGTGTAGTGTGTCACCCTGGGGTTGAAGATGTGCCCTCCCAAAGAGGAATGATGTGGCAGCATCCTTTGGTTCCCCAGCTGTGATGACCATTATTTAGACTGCTTGACTGAAAGAGGCCTTTGACATGAGTCTGGAGCAAATTCTTCCCTGGGAAGTACTGCAGTGCTGTAATGTTGTGTTCCTTACCCTGAGTACCCCGAGTCCTTGGCTTCCTTTTCTTGGATGATAAAACTTCCTAAAGGTGCCTTGTGTCACAAGGATATGACAAAGCTTTAAAATGCTTACTGCTTACAGCAGGCTTTTGAGGTAATCTGCTTTGGACATGAAACCGAACCCTTCCTTTTAGGGCAAAATCCTTGCTGTTATCTTTGCTCTCCAAAGTGTCGTTGGTGGATGGAAAGAAAAATCCCAGTGCTCAGGGGTAGAGCTCCTGCTCTCTGAGTGCTCTGCAGGACCAGGCCAGGGGAGATGCTGCTGGCCTTAGGGCCAGGTGGCCTTCTCAGGGCTCTGGGCTCTGTCTGTGATTCAGATTTGAGGCAGTTCTGAAGTTACTGTAGTAGTTTTTTGGGAGCTCCGCAAGTTTCTCCTTTCCTTACTGACTTTTATCTCAAGATTTTCCTATACGCTTTCTGTAAGCTCACCAACTGCAGCAGAGCTCTAAAAATGGAGCAGGAGAAAGTGAGTTTCAAAAGAGGTGTATTCCGACTCCAGTGAGCTGTTTTGAATATCCACTTCAGATGAAGTGTGGGGTAATTTTGTTTTTTTGTAGACAGTCCTTCGTGGCTCATGAATCAAAGCACAGATCAAGCTAGTCTCATTTCATTAGCTTTATTTGGCTCTGGGAAGGGATGGATCATCTTTCTAAATCACATTTAATCTGCTTATTTTGGCTAACCTCTTTGCAAGAATGAAATTCAAAGCCTACTGTGAGTATATGAAATAAAACAGTCTTAAAAGTAGCATTTTGCCACCTCTGCTTCAAAAACAGATTTGGGAAATGGGACATGATGGATTTTGTGCTGCATAGTTGAATATTTTGATCTTGTTCTTTTAAGTGGTAGTGAATCATTTAATCATAAGAAGATTCATTTAGAAGATGAGATACATTTTGGATGATAGCCAACACTACTCGTGTTAGGTCTACTTGCTACCAATTATAAGTTTATTTAAAGTTTATATTAAAAATAAACAAGCACAGATTTGGAGAAGGGGAGAGAATGTAATGGAAAAATCAGGCTCTTTGTAGTTCTTGAGTTAGGCCAGTGTGATTATGTTTATAGTCATGACAGGTGATGTTTCAAAAAACAGAATCTGTTTCAAAGCAATCTTCTTCCTCCCCTCACCTTTATTGATTTCCATGGAGACTTAAAAACCAGGTGCAGTGTTAAGATTGTCAGTTTTATTTGTTATTTGGGCAACAAAGAACATATAAAAGTGTGATGTGGTTCTGCATCTCTTGAAAACACCATAGTTCAGTTTCTGACAGTGTTATTTGCTAAGTAAGCATGAGCAATGATGTTGTTTGCCAAAAATTTTTCTTTTTTTTTTCCCCCTCTTACAGAAAAATAGTTTCGGAATATGAGAAGACGATTGCTCAGATGATAGGTAGGTGTTCCTACTGTGAAAGATGCTCCCTGGTTGAAGTCTGTGGGCTTCATTTTGATGCTGGCTGCATCTGCTGATGCTGCAGGGAATTGTGAATGCATCTGAGGACACCAGAAAAGGAAAAGTCAGGGCCTCGTTTCACAGCCAGGGGCCCCCGGGCAGTTCAGGTAACACAGAAAGCTCGGGGCTTTCCCTTCTGCAGCAGAGCAAACTGGCCCGTAGGAAACAGATTCAAATTCATGGGTTTCTCCAGGAGAGACTTCCAGTGACCTAAAAACCCCTTAGGCATCAGCTCACCGCTGTTTAATGGCAGATACCAAACTTAGCTCTTCACAACAACAGGGATTATCTGCGCTAAGTGCATCGATCAGACCAAAACGGAGATTAACTCCAATCCCAGCTGGGCGGTTACCAGTGCCCAATCCACCCCCCCCAGTTACTTACTCACACGGGTGTCTCCTTTTAAGTCTAAATTATGACAAGTTTTACCTTTCAGTAATTAAAAAACACCTTTGCTAACAGCATGTCCCACAGATAAAAAAACTCTACGCTCAGTAGCACTTCAAACCCGAGGGTTGCAGGGTTCGTGTGGTTCCTCGGCGCGCAAGGTCTGGCCCCTGGGATGTAGTTTTAAAGCTTCCTGTAAGATTTCTAAAGCTCTTTTTATTAGTCTGGCTATAGAAAGCACCAGTGGCTTGTGCTGCCTTGTACTGCTTCAGCCCAAGCTGTTTCCCAGAAAGGCAAATGGCTGAGTGGAATTTTGGGATCTCCAAGGCCAAAGTTGCTCAGAAGAGCTCCAGTGTCTGGTGCTTTTGCTGCCTTCCTGGATTTCTTGGCCATTGGGAGACATCCCAGCCTCCTTTCAAGTGAAGGGTAAAATGAACGTACAAGTATATTTTATGAGAATGACAACTATAATAAATAAAATAATTAATGAAATATATAATAATGAATAATAAACACTAATAATACATGCCAGGCTTCTTTCTCTCTGATGTTATGCCTCCATGGCCTTTTGTATGCAAAAGCCACAGCTGAGCCAATGTGCTGCCTTCTGATATGGTGTCTGTCATTGTCATCGTGCAAGTGTTCAAGTAGGAGTGACCAGAGTATGCAAAGAACTTACTTCATTTTAGGTTTACAGTAAACATACACTGGTGTGGCTTCCACCCTGAACCTGGCCAGTTCTATGGACACACAAAGGACCTGTCCTTTTTTTCCCAAGTTATGCATGCAGTTAACAGCAGAGAAATTTTAATTCTGTTTTTGAGAAACAGATTTTTAAAAAAATCAGATTTTGAGACTGCAGTATAACATAGTCCTACAGAATAGGAATCCTGAGGCAGAGGCACAGCCTTGGTGTACACGGTACATTCCACATTGATACTTCTTGTTGCAAAGAAATGAAGGTTAAGTAAGTATTGGGCTATTGACTGAGTAAATAGACCTTTAAACTTCAGATTCAGAGTATCAGAGCCTCTCACATACTCTCTTGTGAGTTTTTAAGGGCTATGGCTATAAGTAATTTAATTTGCTGTCCATTTGCAAAGGAACTGAACCAACAGCAGTGACACAGAAAAAATCCTTTCTGTGTTAATTAGAGCAGTATGCAAATCCTACAGCATGGTAATACGTTAAATGTGAGGCTTCTCCCTGCATTTAATGTAACTTTTTGATCTAATTGTCCCACTTTGTCATGCCATTTCTTGTAAACTGCTGTCCCTTCCGATAAAGGAATTCGCTCATCTGAATGCCACATGTGGAGGAAAGTGTGTGTGTGTTTGTTATTTGCATGTACTTCAGTGACCTGTTATCCCAGTAATGCCTCAGTGCTAAAGCAGGTTATGCATCTTAACAAAAGAAATGCCTGTGCTTTTTGCATTTATCATTTAACCCTTCTGAACTATTTATACAGCCCTGTTAGAAAGGCACTGTACATAAACCAATTTCACCAATCCCTCCGATGAATATTCAGTGAGGTTAATAGGTCCTGCTGAGCTTTCTGTAGGCTGGTATGTGCATAATGAATACTGAAAATATCCCATATTAACAGTATATGACTGCCTATGTTTGCTTCTAAAGGCACTGAAAAATGTGCATTGCAAACAGCGATTGCCTTTGGTTCCAAGGGCTGTGGAAGGTTTAGTATTTGCTGTCATACATATATGGAGCCCAAAATTACCCAGCTTAGCTGCTGTGATTACTTCATGCCACACTCTGTGCAGCCAGAGCTCGCAAGCTGTCAGTGTGGAGATCCCTGTTTAGTGTCACTTGGCGTACTTTTTACTTTATCTTTTTTTCTTTTTTTATTCTTACATTTGCCTCAACCCCTAACACATTTTAGTTTACACTGAGGAGTGGGGGAGAGGAAAAACCAGATTTTCCAGGCTGTGCTGCTGCTTTGTGCTTGGTGCCCATGTTTGCTCTGACAGCCACAGAGCAGAGCCTGGGTGACCCCTCCACACACCTGGGTCACAGCCAAAATCCCCACCCCGATTGCTTTTCGCTGACAGGTTTCTAATGTTGGTTTGGGTTTTTTTTTTCCTGTTAAAAATGTATCCTTATACTTTACATTTGAATACATTATGAAATTCTCCTTGTGAAAAACAAAACAGATGTTATGCTTTGTGCATTACAGGTTGTTGCATTACTTATTTGCTGCTTTCCTAACAATTCCCGATTTTTCTATTTTGCTTCCGTTTTCGTTGCTTCTTGCTATTTGCTTGCAAAAACAAAACAGGCAAGCCTGGTAAGTAAAGCTTTTCACCAACTTTCACACCAGCATTTTGCATCTTTAGTTTCTTTTGCTTTTGTTCTCTGCTGCATTCTCATTAAGTCATGTGAGTAGTAGTGAGCTGAGCCTGGTAGCAGATCTGCCGTGGTGCTGCTCTGAGTCTGTCAGTTTGGATAGTGTTAGTCCTGAGCATACTGCTGTTATTGTTGGTGAGCCCTGAACAGGGTGTGTTGCAGATGTGGAAGTCATTTAATTCAAATATTTTGATGACATAACCTCATAAACATATTTAGAATTAAGGATGTGTAACCGCTTATCTCAAGTTTGACTGGCAGAGTATTACCAGCACATTTTGGTAAAACTAAATCATAGTCTTAGAAAATAGAAGGTCCCTTCCAATCCAAACCACTCTATGATTTTATGAAAATATCACATAAAACTCTAGTTCCCCTCCAGCCAAATTTCTGCGTTTTGTTGTATTTAACCACTTTGGTTTGGGAGCATCACTTGGACGGGCCTTGGAGGGACCTGGTCTAGTGGGAGGCGTCCCTGCCCATGGCAGGGTGGTGGAACTAAATGAGCTTCAAGGTACCTTCCAACCCAGACCACTCTGTGATTCTGTAGCATTTGCCCCAGTTTCCCATGAGTGAGTTTAAATGGTGCTGGGGATTGAGTGTTGAAGGAGCTGATCCAGCTGAGATCCTCCCACGATGTGCTGGGAGGAAGAGGAGGAGCTCAGTAGCTGTGAGGGAGTGTGACATGAATCCTTAACTTCCTGATCACCCTGGAAACAAATAAGGAATTTGCTAAAATACCTCAGACAATGGTCTCACAAAAAATAGGGATATGACATCAAATACATTGAAGTATTTTGGGTAATCATGCAAAGGGATCTCTTGCCCTGCCTGGAGTTGCAGTGACAGAAGTGTTGCCACAGAACAGGATCCTGCCAGGAGGGGTTTGGAATTATCTAGGCAGGGTGTAATCTCCAGCATGATTAAACAAATGTAGTACTGGAACACAAGGAGAAAGCCTCTGAGGTTTAGAAAAATAAACAAAAGACAACAAATATTTTTTTGTTTTAATTGAGAACACATTAATTTTGACATTACAGAGGAGTACAGTGTGTCTCTAAGAAAGCAAAATAGAAAAAAATGTTTATTTTTAATAAGGTGTTCAATATATCCAAGTGATGTTGTATTACAGGACTCCGGGCTTCTCTGCCATGTCAAAGGTGTTTGTTCACCAGTAAAATAAAGGTGTTACATGCAGGTTCTGAGAACTTCTCTGGTTCTTTTGATCTTCTGTATCACACAGAGCAAAATAAGCTCAGGCTCTGCTCCAGCCAGGTGCTGTCAGGGGTGAGCAGAGGAGCCCAGGAGCTGATGTGCAGCGTGGCATCATCCCTGCTCTGGCCATGGTCAGGCCAGCAAAAATGTCTATTTTTTGGATGGAATATGCAAAAGGAAGACATTAGTATCAGTTTGGGAATTGACAGTATCAGCTTTGGCATTTTGGAGCTGACCAACACTATAAATAATTCAGGTGAAATCTCCTATTCAAATAAAAAACCCAGACTTGTTTAGTTCTTTATGTTTCCAAATATAAAGGCCCAAATGAAAAGTTGTACATTGTGAAATGCCCCATGCATTTCCCACAGGAGAACTTCTTACCTTATTTTAGTTTCTATCATAAACCAAGGAAAATGGTAATATAAGACTGCTGTGTGTTGTGGGTGGGTTTTCCTTTCAGTATCATTCGAAGTAACCCTTAAAACATGGACACAAGAATCATAGTTAAGGATGTGAAGGAAACAATGCAGCATTTTGGAAGACAATGCCAGACCTTTTCTTCCAGGGTTATGTGGATATTCCAACTTATTATGAGGTCAATTCCCTTGAAAATTCCTCCTCCATATGGATTTGTATTCTTGTTGCATTCTTCCCACCATCCCTGGCTCAAATTTAACTATACACAGGAGGAGCTTGGCAGATGTTTTTTGCAGTTTTTTTGCACTTAGGAAGTCTGTCTACTGTTAGATTTCCTTTCTGCCACTTGTTCCAGTAATTCTGAGAGCTGCTAAAACACTGCTTTTCCAAGGGAAGAATTGGAGTTGAATTCCACTGAACAAAGTACCTTATTTATGCAGGATTAGGAGATGCCAGGATTTTGTCAGCAATGGCAAATAATTTGTAGCCAGTGCTAGAAATGTGCACAAGCATCCTTTGCTTCAGCTAGTTCATCTTTAGGCAAAGAGGGGAAATCCAGCACCTGCCTTTTCAAGGGGAGCAGCCAAGTTTAGAGTGGAGAAATCATCAGTACAGAGATACATTCACATTTTCCCCCAACATCAAAATATTTAAATATCACTGTATTTAGCAACTGTTTTCCAAAGCAGCCTTGTGTCTTCATATAAATCTGACTTTTCTGGATCCTGTAAACTTACTAATACACAAATAGGGCAGAGTATAGTAGAAACTGTAGATGATAGTGAAATCAGTGGACTTACTCCTGTTGCCTTTCTGAAAACCTCTCTTCTTCCTACCCCTCTCTTCTTCCAGAGGATGAACAGAGAGAGAAGTCTGTCTCCCACCACACTGTTCAGCAGCTCATAGTGGAGAAGGAGCAAGCTCTGGCCGATCTGAACTCAGTGGAGAAATCCCTGGCGGATCTTTTCAGGAGATATGAGAAGATGAAGGAAGTCCTGGAGGGGTTTCGGAAGGTGTGTCACGTTAACATCTCCTTTAAAGGGCAGAGCTGAGCAGATTCTGTGTGCCAGAATGTGCTGTGCTGCTGAACGGAAGACAGGACTTGTGTTTCCAGCTAATTCTGATGTCCTGCATGACAAACCATAATCCTCAGGTGAAGGATTGCAGCCAGCTGTCAAATGCAAACAGAAAAATTGTAAAGCTCTTTGCATTGTGTAATATTCTCCTTCAGGTGAGCTCTGTGGGGGTGTCAGTGTTGGACTGCAGCCCTTAAGACAGCTGTGTGTGACTCCCACAAACAGGTGCCTGTCCTGCATTTTAACCTCTTGGATTAAATTTGATGTCATCTTCTCTTTTAAGAATGAAGAAGTGTTGAAGAAATGTGCGCAGGAATATTTGTCACGAGTAAAGAAGGAAGAGCAGAGGTATCAGGCACTCAAAATTCACGCTGAGGAAAAACTGGACAGGTAATTGAGTCATGGATTGACAGAATGGTTTGAGTTGGAAGGGATCTTAAAACCATCTCATTCCACCCCCTGCCATGGGCAGGGACACCTTCCACTATGTCAACTTGCCCCAAGCCCTGTCCAACCTGGCCTTGGACACTTCCAGGGCTGGTGCATGGATTGTGCACGTTTTTTCAGGAGTTCCTGCTGCTGAAGGATTCCCATGGCTGGACCTCACAACCCAACTGCTCCTGCAATATGCAAAGCACAGGCTGCTCTGTGATAGAGGGTGGAAAGAAATGCAGTCATGAGAATTTCTGCAATGTGATGGTGTTTCTTCCAGCTCCTGACTGTACAGAACACCTTAAATTTCTATATTTAGCTAATGTCTTTATGTTTGTTTAATGTATTTTCGTGGGAGGATCAAGAAAGAAGCCATTAGCCAGTTTCTTTTTTCTAGGTTTCCACATAATGACCAGTTCAGCCTTTCTAGGAGTCACGTTCAGGACTCAGTGCAGTCCCCTGAACTGGAGATCAGGTTTGAAAGCTGCCATAAAACACTTCTACCTGAGTCATGTTTGTGACCCCAGCAGAAATATCTCAGAGAAACATGAGGGGAGCAACACAAACAAAAACTTTCTTCTTTTTTTAAGAAAAGACTCTGCAGCCCCTTCTGAGCAAGAGAGGGAGTTGTGATAAGTCCTTAGGAACAAGTGTTTGAATATACCCAAGATGTTCAGAAGGCAGCTCTGCCCTCTTCCCCCATTTGTTAAGGTGCTGTCCACCCTTGGGCACCCTCTGCCCTTTCCTGTAGAGGACCTGATGTGACCAAGCCCTGTGTTTTTTGCAGGGCCAATGCTGAAATTGCACAAGTGAGAGGCAAGGCCCAGCAGGAGCAGGCAGCGTACCAGGCCAGCCTTCGGAAGGAGCAGCTCAAAGTGGATGCCTTGGAGAGAACACTGGAACAAAAGGTAAGTCAGGAATCTGCTCTCCCTGGAGCCAAGCTCTGCCTGAGTGTCCTGCAGCTCCCTGGCCCTGGGGACAACAGCACTCCCCAAATTTTAAGGCAAAACCCCCGTGTGCACCAGCTGGACCCAGGTGTGATTTGAGCCCAAGTGTTTGGGGCTGGCTCAGCCTTGGGCAGAGCTCGGGGTGCCCCTCTGCAGCCCAGGCCTTGATTTGCTTCATTTCTCAGGTTTCAGACCTTGCTTTAGTTTTTCTCTCAGGTTCTGTTTCCCTTTTTAGTCCTAGCTGTAATTCCAATGCTAATTCCAAAGTGTCTGTAGGAAATGCCTATTTATATCTCTGTGTGCTCTAGCTCAGCCCAGGGAGCTTGCTTTGGCATAGAACAGCTCGTCCTTGCTTGCAGTTCTGAAAGGCAGGGTGAAAGTAATGAAAAAAATAGAAAAGTGCAGCCCAGAAACAAATTTCCACTGTGTATTATTGTATGTGTGCTGGGAATGACTGCTATGAAGCTGTCTGCTTTGGTGCTAAATTTGATTTATTAAAACTGGAGGAGCTGTATTTGGAAAAAAGGAAGCATTTGTTTGAATGCATGTAGCTGTACTATGAATATGAGCACTTAGTTGTACTATATATGCACATATATCTATATGTATAGATCTCCTGTTCTCAGGCATTGGAGAAAAGTTAATTTCCCCACACCTCTCCCACTAGTTCGATAATATTAAAATTAAACAAAACCCTCCTCTTAATGCAGCAGTCCTTTTCATAATGCTTCATATTTTATTTTCCAGAATAAAGAGATAGAAGAATTAACAAAGATTTGTGATGAACTCATTGCCAAAATGGGGAAAAGCTAACTTTTAACCAAATTTCTGGACTTCGATATTGAGTGCAATATGACCATTGGCACACTGATGTCCATACATTTATGTGGACAGGTTATATTTTCACTTTTTCGTATGCACTACTGTATTTTCTTTCTAAATAAAGTTGATTTAATTGTATGCAGTACTAAGATGACTATCAGAATTTCTTGCTATTGTTTGCATTTTCATAGTATAATTCATAGCAAGTTGATCTCAAAGTTCCTGTATCAGGGAGATTGTCAAGTTCTCTTAAGAAATTACAAATTGCTGATCCTAGCCTTCCCTTTGTACATGAGTTCCCATGTTGGATGTCTTTTGGATTTAATATAAACACGTATTACTTGCATGGGGACTCTTGCCTTAAGGAATGTAAACTTTATCTGCATTTGCTGATTTGTAAAATAAAATAAAAAAAACAAAAAAAAAGGAAGATGCATGTCACAAATGAAATTCTCTATTGTAAATAAATTTTTTCGTTGAAAGTTGAAGATAAGTATGGCTCTGTTTTGTGTCCTTCACTTGCTTATTTCAGCACCAGATGCTCTTGGGAATTAATTCCTCCAGAGAAAGCACTTCATGGGTCGCTGCTTGGAACACTTTGTGGGTCACAAGAGTCTGCTGCTTATGTGCACATATCTAGGTCTATATCTCACTGTCTCTCTAAATTATGTATATATATGTGTGTGTGTTGGATTTGGACCACTCAAGTCTCAAGCATAGGCTTAATCCTCCAAAATATTTAATGCTCTGACCCTGATCCAGCAAATCCCATGGGCAAATGTAATGAGGCTGTTGGAGGAGTCGGAGGCTGTGACATGTGGTGACAGGATGTGGTTTTTAAGCATGTCTGGCACTAAAAGACACCATTTCCTGCTCCTGGAAGAATTTGCCTGCAGGGCTGGTGGAGATGAGGTTGGTGTGATCAGAGGTGCAGCCAGAATAAGCTCGATAAGTAGCACTCTCGAACACCTCTTGATCCTGTAAGTTATCCTCTGCACAGGATTAGGGATGTAGGAGAAGCATTAAGGCTCTAATAGCAAACAAACTGCTTTCTTTGGCTAATGGTGCATCTCTTGGATCTCCATGATGTGGACAGTCTTCAGCCTGGTTCTTGTCAGCTCCCTTTTTGTCCTCAAAAGTAAGTCAGCTCCTTTTTTTTCCCTTTTTTACTTATTTGCATGCCCTACCTCAAGCATGGCTGAGCCTCTTTGCTGTTCTGGCTCCTCTCCTGGGTTGGGTTGGATTGGATTTCAGGTCATTTTGTGTATGTGGTTAGCAGCACAGAGCTGCAACCTCTGTAAAGATAAATATGTGTGCTAACAGATTCAAATGTCCCCACTGATAGCAAGGGTGGGATTTCTGCACTGCGAGCTTCAAGTGTGGTATTTTAATATCTTTCAAATTTATGTTTGCCTTTGAAAATACCATGTAGTTTGAGGCAGGGGAAATAGAGAAGATTGAGGTATGCTTGTAATGTTTAAACAAAGGCAAAACTCAAGATACACTGTTGTGCATTCCAGCTGAATTGATACTTTAGGAGAAAAGGAAAATTGGATCATTGTAAGATTTTATATGTATACGATGTGCTTTTTCATGGTACTGTGAACCAAAGATCATGATGGAGGGGGAAAAAAACAACTTGTGGGCTCTGCTCTGAAGACGTTGCAAGAAGATACGGATGCAGTTACAGAACATCAAATGTTTCTTGTTTTATTTTTAGTGCAGATTATAACAATTAAATAATCTGTGGTTGATTTTCTTAATGTTGTTATTATTATTGTGATCATAATCTAAACCATTTCTAAAAAAGAAACATTGATAAGATTTGCAGACTCTTTGGATTTTCCAAACCTTTTTTGCCATTTTTTTTATGTGTGCTCGAAATCATATTAGAAAGATCGATATTTATAAATACTTCTTGTAAACTCTTAAGTGGTCTCTTCTCCCTCCACCCAGGTGAAGCACTGCAGTGTTACACCTGTGTAGGTTCTAGTGATGACGACTGCAACAGACAAGGAAGTCAGCAGTGTCCTGGCCATGCAGATGCCTGTGCAGTCATTAGAGGACAAGCAAGTAAGTGTCATGAATGTGTCGGACTTGTTACATTTGTCACAAAAGAAACAAATAATCAGTGTTGGAAAGAGAAGAGTGCATAGTAAGTTAACTAGAAAACCAAAAGTAAATGTCTCCTCTCAAAATAAACCCCATTAATATGTCTCAATCCTAGTTTTGTTGGCACAAAATCCCACTGGGAATGATTTGTCGGTGTGCCACAATGAGCTGCACCCACTTTGTGTGAACGATGGGAAGAAGCATTTTAAGTATTGCCCACTTTTTGCTTAAGTGACTTAGCTGGAAATTAGGATGGAAAAGAAGCTAATGATCCCCTGCACTTGGCACATCTGAAGATACTTAAGCTGCGCCAGTTGCCTCTGAGATAAATTAGAGTTCTTTTGGTGGGAGGTTGTTGGTGCGCTGCCGTGTGTTGTGGTTGTAGTCATTTATTTGTGAAGATCAGCCAAACGCGAGGTCGTTGCTCAGTGCTGGGTGCTGAGGGGGTGCAGGTGGGAGCAGGTGGCCATTTGCAGCACCTCTGGGCTGACTGTGGCTCTGTTCCAGGTGGCATCATGAAGTCCTGCTCGTTCAGGTCCTTCTGCGAGCGGGCGAGGAGGGACGGGTCGAGGGCGCCTGGCGTGAGCGTCCACTGCTGCTACTCCAACAACTGCAACGCCAAGAGCCTGGCTCCCAGGGTCTCCAGCTCCAGCAGCTTCTCCCTCCTCATCTTCACACTGCTCTGGCACCCCTTGTTGAAGCTGACATGAGGGGGAAAAAGAGAAAAAAGAGTATCCTGAAGCAACAACTCTGCCTTCTTAGCAAGGGATGATAATATTTCTTAGTCGTGCTCCGTGTACCATATATCTCACTAGGCAAAAAGCTGTAGGAAGACCTGACAGATGTTTAGATAAAAATTGTTTCATCTGCTAAATAGGTCTTGATCTCTGTAAGAAACGCTGCCCTGTTGTTTATCCTGAGGGGTTGATTGTGCAAATACGTAACATTTTCCTGCAGTTTAGATAAGGAGAAATCTTTGCTGCATGCAGGTAGCCTGGTAGTAAGGTAAAGGGCAAATGTCTGCCAAATGCTATTTACTGTTGGCAGACATTCAAAAGCAAGCTAAAATTTTCAATCACAAAGTGACTGCAAATTCTAGCAAGCAAGTTAATCTTTCAGAGAGCGTTGGCGTACTGGACAAAGCCAGAAAACTGGAAATACAGATGATTTAGTATTAATACAAACTGGTAAGAGAAGGTCATTAAGAGAATAATGCAGGGAGGTGTATTGTATTGTATAGGATATGTTCCTGGCAGGGGGGCCGGAACTGGATGGTGTTTTTAAGGTCCCATCCAACCCATACCATTCGATGTTTCTATGCTTGTGTGTATTTCCTTGGAAAAAAAACACCTTCCAGCCTTCTCTTTTCTGATCCTTTGAGAATCTTACCACAGCATCAGAAGAAGAAAAAAGAAGAGTTTGGAAGTTGTTTTTGAACTAGTAGTCTATCCAAGGGTTCGCTCAATCTATCTCCCCTGCTGGTTTTAAAAACAAGTGATTAATCCCTGTCTTGTAGGCAAATTATAACTTGAGTTTATAATTCTTCTTGAGGTTTCAGTCATGTGGATAGTTCTCCACTGCCCTAAACTGCAATCTTTGAGAGTGTATATATCTATACATATCTCCCCCTTCAGTAATGTGATTGAGTGGAGGTGGTTTATGTATCCTTTTCATTTTGCAAAGTGAGTGAAATTGCTTGGAGGTCTTTAGAGGCGTGAGGGACTAAATCAGTATTTTAAATAAACCCATTCATGGCAGTTTTACCAAGTAAATGATCCAGAAAGGGTCACATAGTGGAAGGCGTTGTGCATCACTACCTCCTTTGATCCAAAACTCAGAGAACCAGGCAAGCAGATGAGTGATAATTGTAGATTTTAATGTCCCAACTGTGATGATCTGGTCTAACCCCTGGCACACAACATGCACAAGACTGGCTTAAAGTCCAGCTGGTGTAACTGAAGTAGGGGTGGTCTGTCCAGTTCTAGTTTTAGTTGCCTGGTAGGAAAAAGGTTAGGTCATCAAATTTATGGAACTCACAAAATGCGTGGCAAAGTAGTTTTTCCCCTAGCTTTGTGTTGTGACTTTTTCCAGTATAATTCTTCGAATAACCAGTTCCAGGCAGTGTGTAGTAGAATTCTTCACACTGACCTAAGGTTTTATTAAGGTTGCAAACCATAGAGAGCTGTTTCAAGGTCATTTATGAGCCCTCCCTGCAGAGTGTAACCCTCACCTGCCTTGTAGCTGTTGCCTGTCACTGGGGCTGAGCTGTCTCCGTGTTTTACTGTGCTCTTTTCCCAGTGTGGATCCTTCCGTCATCCATCTAGATTGTGGCTTCAGACTGGCTGGATTCGCCTGGGGTTTTGTTCAGATGGGCTCAGACAAGGCAGTTTGGTGTATTTTTAGTCTCTAGGCACCAGTCTGATAAAGCTGTTGAATATAAAGATTGCAACAATGCAGCAGATCTTGGCTGAGAACGTTAATTTGGACTCCAGCGTCTCATCTGTATAAAAATCACTTAAATTGGTGTAAGTATTTTTCATTTCATTCTCAGCTTGAAGCAGCTCCTTCAATCTCTTCTGCTACAGGAAGCAGGTATTGATTGTATCTTTATCTTCATATGGTTCTGTAATGATAAATCTGTATTGAATGTAATCTCTCTATATGCTCAGTGCATTTCCTTAATGAGAAAATAAATTACATGCAGTGGCTGACATTGTCTCTTGGTAAACACAACTGCTTCTTTTAATTGGGATTTCCAGCTGCATCTGGCACTCTGTTTTCCTGCAGGAATCCTGTTGGGCTTTGTTTTGGTTTTTTAATGTTGGATATATTTCTTAAATCTCTTGGATAAAATAGTGGATGTTGGTAGTGTTCTTGCTGCTATATTTCCATGGTAAAATAAGAAGGTAAATCTCTATCCTCTTGACAAACACCATCTGTCATTCCTGACAGCAGCCAGGATGGGATCTTCAGGCAGCTCCCACCGCCTCCATCCAATCCTGCCTCCCAGCTCATCACGGGCCCTGCTTTGCTTTTTGCAGCAAAAAGGAGACATTTTTCCTGCCCAGTTATGACCCTGAAGTGTGCCTGCATGTGGATATCTAGGAAGGATAAACCACTTTTGTGGATTGTGTTTTCAGGGCGGTTTCGTGATGGTTCTTGGTATAAGCATTGACAG
Source organism: Tichodroma muraria (assembly GCA_013390105.1). Taxonomy (NCBI): domain Eukaryota; kingdom Metazoa; phylum Chordata; class Aves; order Passeriformes; family Sittidae; genus Tichodroma; species Tichodroma muraria. Next base: position 50,477 of record WAAG01012751.1, on the reverse strand, counting down.
AAAGACAAGCACAGGATAAAAAAATAAATAAAAAACCACAGAATAGAAGAAATTTTTTTTTTAACTCCATTAAGATGCAGAAAATATTTTTAAGTTTTTATTGCCATGACTGTGCAGAGCTATTCCTAGTCAGGTGCAATAGAAAATTGGTTGTTCTGAGGTTAATTCCTGCTGCAGCCATAGGCTCCTTCTCCCTTCCTTAATGTCAACAGCAGAGAGGCTGATGCTGAAATGCTTTCTGCTGCAACTCAAAATAACAGGACTTCTTTCTCGGCTCTTATATCAGCTGGATTTATGTAGTGAGTCAGCTGGGTAAGTGCTGGGTTGGAGTGTAACTCTGCCCTGGCATCTCCTAGGAAGGATCTCCAAAGAGATTCATGATTCATAAGTGGAAGAAAATCTCAGTTGTAACTACAGCCCCAAATCATAGTTGTCATTATTCCTTTCTAGCCTCTTGCTTTTGGCTGTACAAACAGCATTCCTTTATTTTCCTGGTCTTCTCAAGGGCAGCAAGACCCTCTGGCCCCTCCTAGGAGGGCAGAGCTGAGCAGAGTGCCTTGAGCTCTCTGTGAGAGTGACAATTTGCCATTTAATTTTTGTCAGTGTTCATCCACACCTGGCTTTTCCACAGTGAGTACAAGGTACCGGGTTGTCCCTTGTTCTTGGTGAGAAATAAGCAATTCTTGTGGCCTTCTCAAATCTAGATCAGACAAGGTCAGCTCAATTCTGGCTGTGCAATTTAATGAAGGCTTCAAGTACATCTTGCTGTCAGAAACCACAGTTTATTCTTTAACCTTTTCTCCTCATGTGAATTTTAATCATGCATTTCTGTCCAGTAGGGATTAAACAAAAAACCTGCTTGCAGCCTGTGTTACCATGTCTTTGTGTGCAAAGAAAGCCCAGCTGTGGCAGATTTCATTGTGAGCATCACTCCGAAGGGTCTCAACCTTCCTGGACCTGCAGATGTTTAGGACACAGCCCGGAGCTGTTGGCTGTGGTTGGTAACATGCCCTTGGGGAGGAGTTTTATGCTTCTGAAATCAGAATTCCTGACTGCAGTTCCTGGAGCCCAAGGTTATCACCCTGCATACACATAACCCCCTCTTATCGCCTACAGCCAGCAGTGCACGGGGTGTTTTTAATTGGTAAATTTGTGACATGCTCAGATGTGGCATATTTACTCACAACAGAGTGGGGAAAAATGATAACAATGTCAATCCCATAAAGAGTGTAGCGAGAAATTCGCCGTGTTGGTGGCGTAGGCACGGGTGAACTTTCTTAGCATCTGAGAAAAAAATCCCCACAAGTGAAAAGCCAACGTGGGATTGAGTTTGGAAGGAACCACAGAAGCAGCTCGTGGTGCTTGGCAGGGTGGCTCCATGGAAAGGTCTTGTCAAAAAACATCTCATTTAAGCTTACGGGTTTTTGCTGATAAAGGCAAATACTTGGATTTTGCAACACATTTCAGATAAAATCACAGTCGTGATACACAGACTGAGAGTTCAAGAGCCAGGAGAGTGAAAGACTGCAAAAACAAGTTCTCAGTGGAAAATCTTTCCAAGTGGTGTCTTGACAGAGGTGAGCTCCCATCATGTCTCCGGGAACCTCGGGATGGTGCCATGAGAAGTGTCACAAAAAGAAGGGGCTGTCAAAGCTCTGACACGTCTGCATGGAGATATTCCTGTGTGTTGCCATAGGGACGGGTTTCCAAGGGAGACAGGTGATGAGGCACTTTTCTGGAACAAAACTAAAGCAGAGGAATGAGAGTGGGAGCGTGGGGCTGAGCATTTTATCGTAGAATCACAGGGTGGTTTGGGTTGGAAAGGACCTTAAAGCTCATTCAGTTCCAACCCCTGGAAGGACACCTGCCACTGTCCCAGGGTGCTGCAAGCCCCATCCAACGTGGCCTGGGACACTGCCAGGGATCCAGGGGCAGCCACAGCAGCTCTGGGTACCCTGTGCCAGGGCCTGCCCACCCTCACAGCCAGGAATTTATTCCAAATTTCCCATGTAACCTTGCCCTATTTTTTAGCCACCCAACCTTACTTTCTTCCAGGCTTAGCACTAGTAATCCGTAAGGAGTACACTTTTCCTAAAATTCCTTACGTCTTTTATAGCAGCCTGACTTAGCCCCACAGGCAATATTTCTCTTAAAATTACTCTTTTAGCTGCAAGCCCAAAACACTTGCAAGTATGAGATAACGTTTGACAGGTGAAGAGGAATTTCTCTCTTGAAGCTGTTTCCCTTCTCTGAGGATTTCCTGCCTCTCATCCTCACCAAAATGGTTTTATTTTTTTCCTTTAAACGCCCAAGGGGGGAAGGTATTTGAACACTGGCAGAGATTCAGCCAAAAAAATAAGCCGAAAATAAGGTGTCGAAATCACTGATTGCTCCTGCCTTCATTGGAGACATTCAATGATGTGTTTTGAGCAATGTCAGTCATCCTCAGTTTCTGTTTTTCAGTGAAAAAAAAATCAGTGTGTGTAGATCTGGAGCTCAGAGGGACTGGCTGGTATCTCTTCAGCCAGGTCAGAGCCTGATTTTCCCTAAAGAAACTTTTGATTTGTGGGTTTGCTCCTGTGCTCTCCCAACCTTAAGAGAGCTTTTGCAACATATTCTTGAGATCCTGAGGATGTTCATTTCCTTCTAGCAACTTTTCTTTACAATTTTTTACAATTTTTGGAGGGCTTTCCAATGCAAGTAAAATCTCCGCAAGCGTGTTATTATTAAATTCAAGTTGTCGTCCTTACATGTCACTGGAATGACATTTCTAAGAGGAGGGTAATCTCTGAATTTCCTCTTCACACTCTGGTGTTCACCAGCCTTAATCAGCAAGTTAGTAAGTTTTGCTCTAATTTTACTTTATGCTGAGCATTTGAAGGCTCAATGGCCAAAGCTCATATGAGCCAGCTCCAGAGGAAAGTTGATGCCTGACAGGGACCCAGGAGCTGAGTGTAACACAGGATCCATCCAAATCACAGTTGGGGCTGCAGAGCTGGGGGTCAGCACACACTTTTGAAGAAATCTGCTGTCACAGAAGGGAAATGAGCACCTCTGCAGTATCCAGTGGCCTCAGTGATGTTTTGAGCCTCACTTCTGATGCACTGCATCCATGAGGGCTGGGCATGGGTGGGGCAGAGCAGCAAGGGACAAGCCCTGCCCTCTTCTCATTTAGTCCTAAAGGGTTAAGTTTCACTTTTTGAAGCTTTTTGGACTTCTCTCTTGCACTGTACCATTAACAGTGCTCATGAGTACTTGGCAGTCTCCATCACTTGTTTCCACATTTTCCCAGCCAACTATGACTCCTCATATTGGATAAACACGTCTGGTTTTGTTAAATATTCTGTTTCAGTGATTAGGACTCTGGAAAGAGCAAATCAGTTACTGAGATGAAGCAAATCCATGAGTAGGGCAGTGAACTGGGCCAGGAAAAAATATTCATGGGGAAATCATCCAAGCAGGGCCGTGCCTGGGGGGCACTGGCAGAGCTTTATCAGCATTCCTGTAATCAGGGGTATGAGGAGGAGAGATCTACCAGGCTCCTTTGCATTGGTTTATGCAGCAGATGAAAAAAAGGTATTTGTCTCTGGGTTGGTTTTGTTCACTCACCCCAATGCTTAGGAAAGGAGGAGCTTCTCCTTTCCAACACCTTCCAACCCATTTTTTCTAGATTTAGTAGATTTTTCTCCTGAATGCCAGCATATGCATGTCTGTGCTCTTTAAATGAGGAGGGGTTTGCAGAGTTTCTGGTAATTTCAGCTGTGATAAATGAGGGACTGTGCAAGCCAGGAAGTTTTTCAGAGCTGGCCTTGATGGGACTCTTCTGAAGATGATGACAAGCAGGGGAAAAAAAACCAGCTTTGATTTGACACCTCCTGTTAGCATCAGAGAGAAGCAGTCCCTGGAAAACTCATCTCCTCAAAAGTCAGGATTCCTTGTGGAAACTGAAAACAATACTTTGCTCATGAATGGTCAGGAGTCGAGTGATCTCATCTGACCTTTGCTTTAATATGGCTTATCCAAAGCTTTTTATGCTTATCCAAACCTTGGCTCCGGCCTGCGCTGTGAGCCCAGGCTATTCGGGGCAAATCCTGGTGACCTCTCCTTCAGCTGGCTCTCCTCAGGAGGATGAAGAGGGGATTACTGCCCATGGATGGGTGTCCTGAGCCAGCAAATAAAACACTGCTGCCCACCTTGGAGCTGATTTCTAAGCCATGGTGTGCTCAAGGATCTGTCTGTGCCCAGTCTCAGAGACCAGCTCTCCAGGAGACAGATGGCCTGTGGGCTGCACTGGTCTGAAGAAATACAGTCAGTCACAGGCTTAAAATAGTTCCCTTTTGAAGTTTTTTTCATGTCTTAACCACTTTTGCTCTAGATTTGCCCAGCACCTACAGAAGCATTTTCATTCCTGTTATTTCCATGCCTGGGAAACTGAGATCAAGGTTGCCACGAGCCTCAGTCAGGCAGAGGAGGTGGGATTGGAGCCAGTGGCTGGAAGTGGGACAATGTTTAGTGATGTTGGTGGCACTGGAAGGTTGCCCTGGCTGGAGTGAGGTGCCTGCAGACAGACCCTGCCCCTCAGGTGTCCCAGCCTGTCCCAGCTCCAGGTCCCCTCCCAGGGCTGCCTGTTGGGATGTCAGCTTTGTCCTGCTTCCCTGCTGGTTGCTGCTGGGAATTTGGATGCATTTTAAATCAGATTAGACTCCCCTAGTTCTGCATGAAAAGCCTGAAGAGGCTGCAGTACCAAATCAGGGGTTCATTTAAGGAGTTTTCACTGAGCATCAGTGCTCTTGTTCTTTACTGTTTCAACTTCATTTCTTTGCTGCATAATTTCAACTTCCACTATCCCAGGCTGCTCCAAGCCCTGTCCAGCCCGGCCTTGGACTCTTCCAGGGATCCAGGAACAGCCACAGCTGCTCTGGGCACCCTGTGCCAGGGCCTGCCCACCCTCACAGGGAAGAAATTTTTCCCAGTATCCCACCCAACCCTGCCCTCTGGCAGTGGAGGCCATTCCCCCTTGTCCTGTAATGCCATCCCTTGTCCCCAGTTCCTTTCCATCTCTCTTGGAGCCCCTTTAGGCACTGGGAGGGGGTCTAAGGTCCAGGGAGCCTTCTCATCTCCAGGTGAGCATCCCCAGGAAGGAGGGGGTGATTCAGAATCTGCAGCTCTTGCAGACCATGGTCAGAGCTTCCAGACAGGACAAAATGAAAACAGCTTTCAGCCACACTGGCTCTGGTGAATTCATGGAGTTCTCAGGAAGAGCTGTTTGTTTTGTAGAATTTTTTTTACTGCAAAATGTAGTTCAAACACACCCACTTGAACTATGATTGCATCTCTCAGTGGAATCAACCCAGCCACAGTTAGCTGGGGGTAGCCACCTTGATTAGCAGAGGCTCCTGGGAACGTGCTGTGCAATCTCTCAGCTTTTTAATTGCTTTTAAGGCCAGCAGCATGCACAAAGCAGGGTATTAACCCTTGAAAAGTCAGATGATCTCACTGGTGGCCAGGGAACAGCACACACACACAAAGCTGCCACAGAGGGGCATTTATGGCAGCAAAACCCACTTTCCCTCCGTGATGCTGGGGCTGGCAGGCAGCAGGAGCTGGGCAGGCCATTCGTTTGCTGCTCAGCATCCCTGAAGTGCCTTTGGCTGGACCAGTTCCTTAGCAATGCCTGCAATTCTGCATCCAAGCTGTTCTCTGCAGACAGCTGAAGCAGATAATTCTATACACACCGTGACAAAGTCCAGCCTTGCTGTGTGGTTTAAGCTATCCCAGGAATGAGAGCAGTGTGCAGTTACATCACAGGCAGGAAAAGAGAAACCCCTGCCACAGTGTTTGCTCCTCTCAGCATCTCATTTCCTGAACTGCAGGGATGAAATATGTTGTTTCTGAAAGCTGGGGACCTTTTGAATTTAAAAAAAACCATATAATTACGACTTAAAATTTATAATAGGTGGCAGCACTAGTAGGAGAATCTGCATCTTGTCAGTGATTAGATTTAAGGTAATTATGTCAAGCACAAGGCAGGGGATGAGCTCATCTATAGTATGCAGGTATCAGTGGAAACTGCTCCTGTGCACTCTGAATCCAGTGAGCAGATTCAGATAAAGCTTTAGACTCTCAGCTTATCTTAATGCCTGAATTAGTTTGAGAATGAGCCTATTTTTGCATAGCTTATCATGAGAGCATCTGCAGAACTCCTTGCTGGGCTGAAGAACAGCAGGGCCATCGAGAAAGGGATCTGTCACAGGAGTGGGGAGGTGCTTTTCAACATAACCATGTAAATCCAAGTGAGTGTGATCAGTATTCATCTGATTTTTGAGTTGTCACAGTTCCTCCAACTGAAATACAGCCAGGAGGCTGCAAATTTGGTCACCATCACACTCATGACCCTCTGTACCCTTTCCTTTCCTTTCCTTTCCTTTCCTTTCCTTTCCTTTCCTTTCCTTTCCTTTCCTTTCCTTTCCTTTCCTTTCCTTTCCTTTCCTTTCCCCACAGCATCTCCAAAGTGAGAGAACAGCAAAAAATTATCATCTCTATTATCTTGCTGCAGCACATGAAAACAAATATTGGCCACGGGCATGGAAAAAGCCCTCTTGGTTGGCTATTTAATCCAAAAGCAATGCAGAAATATTTAAAATTTTAGTTTTTCTTGAATTATCGGAGTACAGAAACCTCTTGGCAAGCAGCAACCAAACTTCTCTTACAGACAGGAATATACATCTGTATTTGTATACAATTTATTCATCTTTTTTGTTTGAAAAAATTGGTTTTGCACATCCAAAGTAATGACAGCAATGACAGTGATTGACAGTAATGTTGAAAATTAATATTCAAAGCCACTACAATTTCATCTGCAACCCCCTTCTGTTAATATTTAAGTGTCCTTAAATTGCATTTAATTTGTGCACGTGATTTGTTCCTTTGGTGGAGCAAGATATCAAACAGCAATAGAGAGCTGACTAATTAGGATGATCAGTCACTTCTTTTTGGCTCATTAAGTTCTTCCACAGCTGCCTGATGTTCTCCAAACTGATACCACCCAACAGGCTGCAGACCTGGAGTGTGCTACCTCTTCTTACTGATAAAAATGAAATTGAGGGAATAAGTACCGATCGTATCAAAATCAAATTGTTTTTTAGAAACAAGGTTATACAAAAATCAAAGACCCTTTCCTCTGAGGATTTGGAATCCATCCAGACCTCACTCCAGGCTCAGACCTCCTGTTTTCCAGGGGATTATAGAGGGCATTAGCAGCTGCCCTGTTCTGGAGCACGGCAGATCTTCCCTCTCCCCAGCTCCTCTTGGTATCCTTGGTCACTCTGGTCTCTTCAGAGTCACTAAAACATATTTTTTCCCCTTTTTTTCACCCCTCTATATACTAAAATAATCACTTATTCATGTTTCTGTCATCCCAACTCAACTTCAAATTCCTTCTGAAAACTCCTTTTTCCTTGGGAATTGTTTCTTTCTTCCAACTGGCAACAGTTCTTGGGCACTTCTCAACAGTTCCCCAGCTCCTGCCTGTGCTTGGCCGGGCATCTGGCTCCCACGCAGGGCACCGAGATTCCCAGGCTGTTCTTACAATAATAGGAAACTTAACACCCATTCTGGGGACTGTTAATGTGAAAAGATCTTTTGAGCTTTCCTCAAACAAAATGCCAGAGAATGTTCTGTTGGCAAACAGCTGTTAGCAACCGGAGTCCTCACCCCACTCCAGTTTAACTGTTAAAACAGCCTTTTAGGCTCAATTCTTTTGACTTTTGATTACAGAATTGAGATATTTCTTTCTACGTGCTTTAAAATTTATTTTTTTTTCTTCTGCATCACGGGTTTCAGCAAATCTGGAGTTTGCCAAGCTGCCTCTGTAGCTGCTGGCCAGAGGTAGAGACAGCTCTGAGGCCTGGGGACATTCCCTGGGGTAGGAGGTCTCAGTCCTCTAAACTGAGGACTGGTTCAGACCCTTCCAAACTGCTGATGGACATCCCAGTGCTCTTGGAAAAAACATCTGCATGCATTGAGTTGTATGAAGCATCTCTGTACATGGCTTTTATTGTGTTAGTTGATAAAAACTGGGCTAGAAATCAATGAACTCTGGCACCTACACAAAACTGAGATGCTGATTAATTTGCCCATCAATTTAGGTCAATTTATGAGGGTTATAGAATGATAGAATGGTTTGGGTTGGAAGGGAACTACCACTCATCTCACTCCAACCCCAGAGACACCTCCCACTGTCCCAGGCTGCTCCAAGCCCTGTCCAGCCTGGCCTTGGACACTTCCAGGGATCCAGGGGCAGACACAGCTGCTCTGGGCACCCTGTGCCAGGGCCTGCCCAGCCTCACAGGGAACAATTCCTTCCCAATATCCCATTCAACTTGGCCCTCTGTCACTTTAGAGCCTTTCTTCTTGTCCTGTCATTCCATGCCCTTGCAAAGAGTCCTCCAGCTCTCTTGTAGAATTTTTCAGACTATTAGTTTGCTCTCTGTGAGGTTTGAATTTTACGGGCATGAATGACATGATGAACCCAGCCTGACACCAGGACTCTGCTTGTTCAGCTCCCACTGGCAGTGGGCAATTCTCTGAGACCCAGGTGATGCTCCCAGCCCTGCTCCATCCTCAGAGTCCCTGAGGATGCTCCCAGCCCCAGGTGATGCTTCCATCCCTGTCCCTGACCAGTCCCTGTCCCCACTCCATCCCTGTCCCTGCTCCAGTCCCAGGTGATGCTCCCAGCCCTTGTCCCTGCTCCATCCCTGTCCCCACTCCATCCCTGCCCTGTTCCATCCCTGTCCCCACTCCATCCCTGTCCCTGCTCCAGTCCCAGGTGATGCTCCCAGCCCTTGTCCCTGCTCCACCCCCGTCCCTGCCCCATCCCTGTCCCTGTTCCATCCCTGTCTCTGCTCCATCCCTGTCCCTGCCCCATCCCTGTCCCTGCTTCATCCTTGCCCTGTTGCATACCTGTCCCTGTTCCATCCCCGTCCCTGCCCCATCCCTGTCCCTGTTCCATCCCTGTCTCTGCTCCATCCCTGTCCCTGCCCCATCCCTGTCCCTGCTTCATCCTTGCCCTGTTCCGTCCCTGCTCCATTCCCGTCTCCATCCCTGTTCCGGTCCCAGACGATGTTCCCAGCCCCTGTCCCCGCTCCAGCCCCGCACTGCTCCCGCCTGCCAGCAGATGGTACCCGGCATTTACGGAGAGCTCCGCTCCGGGTGTCAGCAGCACGCAGCCCGTCCCGGAGGCGGCTCCTTCCCACCCGTGTTCCCCAGCTGCCCCCAGCCGGGAATGCCCCGCTCCTCAGAGCCCCGCGTGCTCCATGTCCGGGTGGGACACGATCCCAGGCCCCCTTCTGCAGGTGTGACATTATCTTACCGTCCTCCAAAAAGTGCTTCCTGCTGCATCCATCGGCAGTGGCCGCTTCTGTGAGTCCTGCAAAAGCCAGCTTGGGCTGAGGAGTCATCGCAGCCACCGCCAGCCCGAGAGGGGCCGGGCACGTGAAAAAGTCTCCAGATCAAACCTGGGCTGAATTAGGGAGATAGATCCCCGTGTACTCAGTATTTCTACACAAAATGAAAATAAGTCCTGATATACATTGGTAGGTGTTCTTGCTTTTTTAGGAGGATGGTGACAACACTAACAATGAAAACCACAAAGCAGCCGATTTTGTGCTGTCCTCGGGTCACCTTACAAACACCCTTGCAGAAGTTAAATCAAAGATCTGTTTCCCAAACCTTTTGCCTGCAGCCTTGTTTTTATTCATAGAATCAGAGAATGATTTGGGCTGGAAGGCACCTTAAAGATCATCTTTTTCCAACCAGGGACACCTTGCACTATCCCAGGTGGCTCCAAGCCAAACTTGGCCTTGGGCACTTCCAGGGATCCAGGGGCAGCCGCAGCTTCTCTGGGTATCCTGTGCCAGGGCCTGCCCACCCTCAGAGGGGACAATTCCTTCCTAACATCCTACCCAAACCTCTTCTCTTTTGGTGTTAAGCTATTCCCCCTTGTCCTGTCACTCTCCGCACAGGTAAAAAGCTGCTCCCTTGCCAGTCCTCCCTGCGTGCACACCCTGGATCTGCCCGATCCCGTTCCCAGCGCAGCTCCTGCCCCGGGACAGACGGGACAGCGTTCCTCCGGGGATGCAGTCGGGAAGCTCCGGAGCAGCGCTGTGAGCACACACCAGCCTTTCCCGGGGGATGAGTACAGACCTGTGAGATTTGTCCTGCTCCTTTTTGGAATTTCTGCTTTCTGCAGAGACACCAGGCTGGCGTCTGGACTAGTTGTGCTCTAGTTTTTCACTTACACAGAATGACTTCATCTTTACACCGATGCAGAAAGCAGAAACAGGCAAATACACCGTGAAATGGCAAAAAAAAAAAAAAAAAAAAAAAAGAAAAAAACACCGAGAAAAAGAAAAAAAAAAAAAAAAAAAAAAAAAAAAAAAATCAATATGTAAGACTGGTGTAATGCATTGTGCTCTAAGAACTCTGACACCAAACACAGATTGTAATAAAATCACCTAAAAACCCCAGAATATTAAAGCCTCTTTTTGTTTAGCTGTTTTATCCAGATCTATTTCAAACTCCTACAAATATTCTATGTGATATTGGCATGGTTAAGAGCTTACTTCTTATGAAGGCTCTGAAGTTCATGATGGTGTCTTCCAGCTACAGGGACAAACATAAAAAAAATAACTCCAAATCTACCCTGTAAATATGACCACAGTGACCCAGAGCAGAGGGAAGGCTGGTGGGATGAGGCTCTGAACTGAACATCAGCCTTTTACACCCAGATACATAAATAGCTTATTTTTAAAAGATAGCTAAATGTTTCCCCACAAATATATAAACATTCTTCCGTGTCTGGAAACACTGTGTTGTAACCCAGCATACCATGGCCACCAGTGGAGCACAGCATTTTAAAACAAACAAACAGCAAAGAAATGACGATGGGCATGAAAACATGAAAGCAAATTTTCTGGAAGGTTTGTTGTTGCTGCCCTTTTAAAATGAAACAGTCTGGGCATTGGTCAGAAGGTTCAAAATATTGACAGTCTCACCTCCCCACTTTTGTTCCTAAGCTCTTCCACCTTCAGCTGCACTGCAGTTTTTTGATACTAAGCATAGTTTCTCTCCAATCCCATCTAGTTAATTATGTTTTAATAAGAAAGAAACCTCAAATTTAATGAAAGTTAGAAATAATTAGAGACTACCATAGCCTACAAAACGCAAACACTGACTTAGTAGAAATGTGATGAAGGGCTTGTCCCCTGCAGGCTTCTGGTTTTAATATCTAATGAGGATCTGAAAGTCAGTAAAATGAGAATAGTCCTGATAGACAAACAAAGTCAATGCTCTCCTAAACAAGAGCCACCCCCTAATCCATGTAACATTCTCATTACTGTTAATTAACTCGAAATGAAAGAGTAGGTTGTGAAACTTTAACAGAGCTGTAATAGAGATGCTCATTGATCTCTCAGCGGTGCCTCGGTGAGGGCTGATGCTGAGGCAGGGTTGGCTCCTTCACTCCTCCCATCTCCCCTTGCTGTGCTGTTTTGCTGTGTTTAGGGGTGTGGGTGTCCTACTGTCCCCTGCTGTGCTGGAGGCACTGAGTGTGGGTAGCTGTAATCACAGGCAAACCCAGTACAGATGTTTAATTCAGCAGGACACATCTGTACCATCACCCACCACCTGCTGTGCATCCCGATCCTGCCCCTGCGGAGGTGACATTTCTTTCGGCCTCTTGAGGTGGTAGTTACCAGTTACACTGATTGTCTTGTCCTTCCCAAACCAAGTTTTCCAATTTCCATGTCAAGCATTGAGCAAAACCAGAAAATCACAGCTGTTCCTGCTGGGCTCCCGCACTGCAGAGTGTGCTCTCCCCATTCCCGACGCAGCGCGGCCTGACGTCGCCTTTTCCACTGGAAAACCAGGATGTTTTCCTTCACACCAGCTGTCATCACAAACACCCGTGGCAGTGGATCCCTCCAAATGTTTGATCACCTTCAGAGCAGCCTCCTCGACACGTACCTTGTCCCTGGCAGGGCTTTTCCCTATGGACAGCCAGGGACAGTTTCCATCCTCCGGCTGGAGCAGCTCGCTTGGCAAACCTGTTCATGTACAGGTGGGATCCTGGGCTCTGGCTCTCCAGTGAGTGCTGGATATGGAGCACAGGGCTCCTGGTGTTTCATCTCCTGCAGCCCGAGGTTGTTTCAGAACCTCTGTTCTGCAATTCCCTCGATCCCACCCATGCCAAAATGGGTGACCCACGGGCTGCACTAATCTTCCAGCCTCTGGTGGTCCCTGGCTGATCCAAAGTCCTCACACCTATGAGAAGTCATGGTGTGGATATCCCTACTCCAGCTGTTTGCCTTCTAATGAGTAAATAATCTGCCATATCTCTCCTCCCTGTTAATCAGGCAGATTTGTACAAAAGAGAAATTATTTCTTATGCTGAAAAAAAAACCAGAGTAAGTGAGGAAGGTCAGTGTGTTTCTAGTTAGGAAGGCCCAGCATGGACCTATTGCATTTATCATTTTGATAAGGATGTTTGATAAACAAGCTTCTGGACTCAACTCCAGCATTTTAGTCCTCTGCAAGCTCTAATGCAGGACAGGGGCAGTGAGCTGCTGGGGGCACCAAGGGGAGGTGCAAGCGACACAGCTGCAGTGCTCTCTGAAACGAGACATTTGTTATCCTGCTCCTTCTGTGTCTTCCAGCAGGCATCACCACCCCAAACCCAAATAAAAACAGGACAACCCAGAGCCAGGGAAAGCACTTGGCTCTCACCTGTGAGGAGCTGCTCAGGGCTGGAGAGCGTCGTGCCCAGCGCCAAGTGTAGCTCAGGTGGTGCAGCCCTGACCTTGGGACCGGGCAGAGGGAACTCGGCCCTTTGACCTCCACTGCATCCCAGCAGCAAAGGTCACTCCGGATTTACAGTCTTATTATTTCCCAAATGTTTGTGGAAGCTCTGACTCCCCACCTAGTGCTTCCCAACGTGCTGTGGTTGGAAACTGACACAGGGCCGAGCTCTGCCCGGCCTGGTAATACGGAATAAATAATTGATGCCAATCTCTTGTTAACAACTCTTTTCTTCCCGCAGATTATTTACACTCTGTGAATTTCACCTTCTGGAAACAGCTCCTAGGGATAAATCCAACTCCTGAAACAGTTCTATGTTTTAGCAGGTGAGGAAGTGAATTCGAGTGGAAAGAAGTTAATTCAATTCCAATTCAAGCTTTTTGGTTTTTCTTTTAATAGAACACTTAATTTTGTAGTTCATTTTCCTACACCGCCAAGAATTAGCTCTTAAATAATTCTTCCAAAGGGCACGTTTCTATTTCATATTTTAAGTGTTCATGGAAAATCAGAGAAATCTGGTTCATTTCTTATAAACCAGCAATCACAGTACATAAATGTCAGTCCATTTGCTGTAGCATCCCTATGAAGCAGAGGTGCTGAAGAGGAAATTTGCCTCAGGCCTCAAATTATATCTTGCTGGAACCTGAATCACACTTTTTTTGAAAGCTTCTAAAATGCGTGGGAGAAGGTAATGATCTGTACTGAGATAACACAAATAATTTTCTTAGTCTTCGAAGACTGAAATTAATTGGTCCTGAGCATGGCTTTAAATACGTGACATTAAAGAAGTACACGGGTACCCCACAGGGATGAGCTACCCTACGTTTTAATGTTGCATCATCACCTTGTTTTGTATTCCTGACCACGTGATATTGACTCTGGAACAGGAGGCGAGATGTTTTAATTGCACATAAATAATTATGCAAATGTAGATAGCAATGCTTGTTGAAATTAATCGTTCGTGATCACTGTGGAAAGAAAAAAAGAAAGGAATGGCAATGAGATGAGATATTTGCTGCTGAAAGCTGAACTGAAATTCTGTTTCATTTCTCAATCAGCCTTCATGAAATGTGCTTGATGAATATCGATTCACCCAACTGGATAAATCTGCCTGAGGGAGGACACACTTCCCGGGGAGGGCAAGGAATATTTGCAAGGCCCATCAAGAGATCACAAAGCAACTTATGGAGGAGGTTAAACTGCTTTTATTCACATTTGTGAATAAGGAAAGCGTGATAAGCAAAAGAGACATTTAAGTAGAGTCACTAAAGAGGGATTGAACATTAAAAACATTAACCTCCCATAAAAGCAGAGGCACCTGGCTGGCTCTGAATTATTCCCCCACCAGGGATCACAGCCACAAAACGTGCAGGACCAGCTCCCAGGACTCCACACCAGGAGCAGTGTGGGGAAGAACACTCCTATTCCCCGTGTCTGGCAGGATGGTGTGAAGTGAGCTGCTAATCGTGGTTTGGGGCTCTTTAAGCCGAAGATGGGGATGGGCTCAGCCTGGCCCTTTGCTGCCCCACGGGTCTCACTCCTTCCCTCTCCAGGGCTGCCCCCCTGCCTTGGAGCTCCTGGGGACAAACGATGGCATTTCAGGGCAGAGCAGCTGGAGGGCACTGACAGGATCACAGGAACATCACAAAAACAGCTGAGGGCTCTTTCTGATCTTTTGCCCTTTACTTGATTGCCTGTTTCTTTAAAGAAAGTTTACTTTTTTTTTTCCTCCTTTAGTTTTTTTCTCCTGCTATCCCCATGAGGCATTCTTTCCTATGAGTCATCCACACCATAAAGAAATTACTGTTTGGCTCAAAGTTCTGCTCCCATGCCTGGAATCAACATTTTTTCAGTGAGAGATAGGAAATGAGCTGAATTTGTGGGTGATTCACTATTTACTATTATGACCTGAGATGTGTTTTTACCACTAGCTTTTAGAGAAAAGAAAATCCTACAGTAAAATGCCTAAAAGGCCAAAGCTACATGGGACAGAACGCATTTACATGATCTATGATTGTTTCTTTTAATTGTTTCTCTACATCATATACAGTAATAATCCCTTACAGCTCTGGACAGTGATCTTATATTTTATTAATGTGACTAATTTTATTCCAGAATAGCATCTCAAATATTTAAAATACCCCTGAAGAACATATTTTCTCGTGCAGCTCAGAAATGTGGTATTGTTTATGCATTTATGAGTGATACAATATAACAAAGCATTTTTTTCAACATCTGTTTAAGCCTGGATGCAAAAATCATATATATTTATAAAAAACCCAGAGCAGCCCTGTGCACTAAAGCCCACCACAGACTGCCCAGAGGCAGGATCTGGACCATACAACAGCTGAAATTTTGAAAAACACCCACATTTGCCCACTTTAATCCAGTGCTGCCTGGTTGGGTATTGAAACAGGTCCTCTCTCCCTCCAAGGCCATCTCTTGGTGTGTCCAACCCTCTGTGGTCCACCACAAACAGCACTGATGTGCTCCTCTGGACACGTGGGGGGCTTGGTCCACTCACAGCAGCTCTGCTGGGCTTAGGATCCCTCCAGGGATCCCAAAATCAGCGGCTACACAAACCCCATGCACCAGCCCTTCACTTAAAGGAGACAAAATAGAACTCTGAAAGCCTTGCTTGAACCTGCTGCAAGTCTCTTTCTAAAGTTAAATTTAGACATTTAGGTCATCATAAAGCAGATGCTGCCCCCAAATTTATTTTGATGTAACCTCACTGCAGAACTTCTGCCAGTAGAAACAAATCAGAAAATGCTGGCTATCTTCTCAAATCCTTCTGATTTATTTGTTTCGAACCAAAGCAGTTGCAGAAAGTTCTTAAGTATCCCTGGCAGATATTTATGAAGAAGGCATTGGTTTCAATTTCAGCTGCAGGAAATGGAACACATCTGGGATCAAGAAATGTCTTTTATGGTGTCCACCACTTCAGGTGAAAGGGAAGGAGGAGGAAGATGAGATGAGGAAATTAATTTCCCAAAAAAGGCCACAATATATTTTTTAAAATATATATAAACTAAGATATTGTTCAGAATGTTTTTTTCTGGTTGAAATGAACATTATCTATCTTGTTCTCCCAGGATAGCTTCTGGAAATGGAGAGGGGTTTTCCAGTGCAGCTGGTGTTTCCTATTTCATTGAAATTCTTGCAACCATGAAGAGATGAAGTTGCCTCTCTGTGCCCCATTCAAGCACACTGGGGAAAGGAAAAGCTACCAATGGCTTCTTGTCCCATAAAAGCCACCCAATATATGCATGCCCAGTGTCACTAAACTGCAATATTTTTCACAAATCCATGATTTTTAGTTGGGAGGAAGAATGGGTTTGAAAGCCCCACACCCTGGAAGCAGATAGATCAGCGTGTACCACCCTAAAAACACCTCAAATGGCACAAAGCCCGTGTTATACAACCAGAGCCCCTAAACTTTCACTTACAAGCAACATTTGAAGCCATCAATCATTTTTGGAGTCTGATTAATGAGCAGGAATGGCAGTGTGTACAACCAGCACCTAAACCAGCTCTAACGTTTTCCAGTTTCTGCTTGCTGTGACTCCTTTAAACAATTACTCCAGCGGGCTTGAAGCCCAATTACTCCAGCTGGGCATATGTTGTGCTGCTGGTGGCCAGGGGCCTGTTGGCCATCACTGGACTCGTCAGGGATGGTCTCTGAATGTCCAGAAGTGTTGAGGCTGTTCTGGATGCTGGGGTGTCCTGAGGCTTCGCTCCCACTCTTCACCGGGCGGAGATGAGGGGAGCTCTGCTCCCCGCTCTAAGGGACTGTCCCCAGCTCAGTCTGCTGCAGCTGTTAGGGCTCTCACCCTGATCAAAAGCAGACCCACTCTTAGCCCTTTTCACCTTGGGTGAGTGATTTCAGGAGGATGCAGCAGCTCTCACAAACCCTGACACGACTCTAGCCCACCGCTGGCTGCAGCCGCTGGAGCTCTCGCAAGCCCCTGCGCAGGAAATGAGACCTCAATGGCATTTCTGTCTCATTTCTGGAGGAGCCCAGCCCCATTCCTCTTCCTTTTCAGAACATGAACAATGTGCAGTAGGTATATATTACTCCTGTGAGCTGGGGTTTTGTCCATTGTTAGTGCAGTGAAAAATACAGACTTTTCACACAGTTTTCTCTGTAAAGCCAGCGGTTGCCCACAGGCAAACGCCAAGTCAGGTCCACAAAAACAAGGACATGGCATGATTAAAACTTCCAGTTCATCTTAATCCCGGGCCCTCTGGCATGAGCATTACAATAAAGCCTTAAATAAATTGTTATAAGAACCATTTCTGTCATCACGTTGCTGATGCAGAGTGGAAAACCATGCAGAAATGAGGTGTCCGCAGGTTCTGTCTTCTTGTTGGCAACTGCACCTTGCAATGTGCTGTTGAAAACAGCTTTTTAAAGTTGTGATACTGAATGTCTCCGTCAGGTTTGTCACGGTTCTCATCTCACTCTTACCCAGTGAACATAATTTATCAATAATCTACTTCTACATGAATTCGAGGTGTGAAGATGCAGCTCCTCTGAATTGCCCCCTTGGGGAAGAAGGGCAGAAGGAAATGAACAGCAGAAGTGCCCCCCTGTTCTGCTCAATTCTGCCTCGGCTTGGGGTTCTTTCAGAGGATTTAGAAGCAGGCAGCATTTTGTTCATTTGGCATGCAGCCTTAGCCGACCTGATTAGAATGAGCCATTGACAGCTCTGAATCAGAGCTCTCCAGAAAGCAGCCCATTAATAACGGGTGCCTGTGTGAGGAATTGATTAGCTCAAGCCATCCAAGTGTCACAGGCAGCCCAGCCTCGTTCCCCAGTCAGCCTGGGTCGTGCCCAGACGAGGTCCATCCTCTGCAGGGAGGGAAACAGGCAGGCGTCACGTCCAAAAAAATAAAAAATATGGGAAGGATTCCCCCAAAGCACAGCTGTGATACAGAATTTCATACAGAATTTCCTCATGCTGAGGAGACAGAACGGGTTTGTGTTTGGACATGAGACCCAGAGGGAAATCTTGCAGTGTGTTTTGGAGGGGCTGGTTCACAACAAAAGAGGATCTGGGGCTTTTCCAGTGGCACCCATGCTGTTGTGATGATTTAAAAGGTCACGGTGAAAAATCCACTTGCTGGATCCTCATCTGGCTCTCCACCATGACCCACAGGATGAGGGAGCCCACAGAACACAATTAATTGGAGCCTCGGAATTGATGTCTGCTCAGGAGATGGAATTTCAGAGCATTTCAGAGCATTTCAGTGCATTTCTTACTTGTTTTCCTTAGCAGAGATTTTCCAGCGTGGGTGCATCTTTCAGGTGTGGCACATTATTTGTGTGAGACCTGAGGTGGGATTCAATAAAAACCAGCCAAGCCAGAGGAAGGGTGCACCTCAAACAGAGAAGGTGCTAGGAAGAATTCATGCTTATTTACCATGGAAAAAAGCAATTCAAACAACATGTTTTCCTCAAGATTTAAGGGAAACCTGCTGTTTAACTCCTTTAATACCAAAGGCTGCTGGATTCCCAGGCAATAGCACAGCTGAGACAAATCACCATTTCCTCTTCAGAAAATGGAAATGGTGCACAATGGTTCTTTTTTTTTTTTCTTTCTTTTTCTTTTCTTTTTATTTTTGGTAGGAAAAACAACTTCTGAATTCCTTCACCACTTTCTGAGGGGAGCTACAATGGAGCTCAGCCAACTGTGACCTTTCACAGCGTGGGACAGGAGATATGATGGAGTTGGAACTCATTTCTCCTCTGCAATGAACCCTTTGTAAAACAGTACCTGTGTTTCCAGGGCCCACAAATGCACAGCTAACTTGAAGGAGCAAATAATCAATCTTTCTCTTCCATTTCATTCAGAAGCTGTGGCAGTGGCTCTGTTCAGCCAAGCCATAAATATATATATATATATACACAAAATCTATTTTAATGTATTTTTTAATATTTATTTGTGCATTTTTAATACATGTATGCCCTTTGCAATCAGAGCATTTACAGCACTTTTAAATGCATCACCAAAAGGCAACTTATGGAAAATGCTGACTGAAAACATGGGAAGTTGCATCAGAAACAGATTTTTGTTTCTCCTGCCTTCTGCGGATGGTGATTTGCTCCACTCTCAACTATTCGGGGAAATAGCAGGGAAAATACATTTCCTTTTCTGCTGAGTGCCAAGTAAACCCCACGGATGGCCAGCTTCATGGTGATCCCTGCCACGTTCTGCCAGCTGAGAGTCTCCTTTCTCTGAAATTGTGTGTTTCCTATTAATAATTACTCAACAAAATCTTGCTTATTCTATATTATTCATTATTCATACCCTTTTATTTTTTCCAAAGTCGTTGACACCACCTGCACTGCTCTGCAAACCAGCCCTGAATCAGCTTTCCCAGATCTCTGCCAGAGCTGAGTGTCACCAGATGAAAAATACAACCACTACTGCAAAACAATTTTTTCCTTTTTTCTTCCTAAAAGTTTGCTGCTTTGTTTTGTACTAATAAGCAACTTTTTTTGTTCTTGCCCTGTCTGTAATTATGTTTATTTGTTAATGCTAGAGACAGAAGGAGAAACTGCTGCTGTAAGAGTGGAAACAATCTTAAATCATCTTCAGCCCTGGCTTGCATCTAGCACAGTCTCATTCGTCCTAACAGAGGCTAAATGTGTTTGTAAATCCCACAAAAAATGTCAAAGTGAATCAACTATGGGCTTAGGAAAGAGTGTTAATGATTACAGAAGGCTACATTATGTGTAAGACAGCTTTCTTTTCATTTACATCCAGTTCATTTGTGTGAGTAGTAAAATCTCAAATGTACCTTTTAATTCTTGAAGAAAACAAGGGTCCAATTTAACAAGGGTGGTTTATACAATTTAATTTTATTTTCTTCCCACAAACAAGGAAAAAAAAGAAAAGGAAAAAAGGCAGATCTGTCAAGAGCAAGATGCCCCTTCCCAGTGCTGTGCCAGGTGCTGCTCCTCGCAGCACAGCAGGAAAACACGACTGCAGCCTCTGCCACTGCATTCATGAGCACACAAAGATTTTTTATGTCATTTCAAGCATTCAGATTCTGGCTCGTAACAGAACAGGGACCTTGGATGCCAGGCTGGAAGACCAGTGAGCCACAGAAGCTCTGCATGCACGGGGCTGAGGCTGGGCAGGGGCTGGAACAGGGGCTCTGGTGAGTCTTGGGTGTGTGATGCAGGGAAGTATCCTTAAATCACCTTTTCCAGCCAGTCTGCTCATGCATTTGTCATTCCCTTTCAATCATTCCACTTTGATGGGATCAAAGAGAGTGTCTGCTCAAACATTAACTTCCAGCACTACTTTAATAAAGGTGTTGCTCTTTATTTGTACAAGTTCTTGTGATTTTTTTTTTTTAATTCACCTGCTTAAAAATTATTTCTTGTCTTCCTCTTTTTCCTCCAGTATCTCAGGACCGAGGTGAGCACAAGACACTTCTTAGTCACAGAAGTCATAGAAGTCATTTCTGTGACAGTTTGGTAACCTGGTGTCTCCTTACCCTGGAAAGATTCTCACCACGAAGACGATGCAATTCTCCGTTAGGTAAGAGAAGCACTTCGTTCTGGTCACCAGCTTCCCCAAACACACAGCAGAAACACTTGCTGTCAGTTTTAGAGAGTTTCTAAATGTATTTGTTATCAATTTCTACACCTCGAGCTGACGGCAGTGCACTTAATCGCAGGCCCTAAAATTAAAGGTTTTAGAAAGGCAAAGACAGACAGAGTGGATAAAGTTTAAAAAACTTTCCAAGTAGTTTGTCAGATGGTTATTTCTCTGTAGCAGGAGTCTGGCAGCAGTGACCTGTGCTGGGAAGTGCTCAGTGCACCACGCTGGCCTTGGTATTTGCAGGCCAATTTTTGTTTTGAGTATAACCCTTGACTCATGGAAAAATAATCTAAGTGTTTTGGGCTGGTCCCTGACTTGATCTTCCTTCAATTAAGGACTGTCTGTTTCAAAACACGCGTGGATAGGCTTTCATGACAATGTTTTTGTCCTCCCGTGCTCTCCCTCGCCTGCTCCCCGAGAGGCAGAAGTGACTGGAAGCCAGTTCCCAGCAGCTGTTTGCTGCGTGGGTGGCTGGGCTTTTCCAGGGAGCAGAGCTCAGCCACCAGCTTCACCAGAGCCCTGAGCAGACGCCTTTAAACAGAAAGTGACACCTCGTGTTAAAAATTCGTGCCGTGATGTGGAATTAAACCAGCCAGTTTTAACCAGGGCACTACAAGAGTTGCTTTAGGCATCCCTCTGAATTTACTGTGTTGGGAGGCACATCCACCAAACAGAATCCAACCGGCTAAATTTAGTCCGGATAGGAAATTAGCTGGAGGTTAAGTAAAGTTTTCTGCTACTTTGTTTTGTTTTTAGGTTACCCAAGAGATGTTCCTTCCTGGAAAGGGAAATAGGACAGAGATACATAGCTGTTTTTCAATCCCTTCGTTTACATGGACTCATTTCAAGTGGGTTTTACTGTGTGTTTGTGATTTAAACCTTACCGGCCCCTATTTTCAGATGGAAGGATTTGAAGTGCCAGTGCCAGGTCTGTGTGCAGCCCAGCTCCTCTCAATACCTCTCTCCTGGGTAGGGGGGCACCTTCCTTCCGCACTCTGACCTACTCTGAACACAGGTAGACAAGGTAAAAGTTTATTTTTAAAAAATTCCTTTGCACCTAGTAGATAGAATCAGTATTTGTTGCAAAATAGCATTCCAGAGGAGATGAAAAATTACAAGCTTTGCTATGTAATGTCTAAGCCAGAGGAGACAGAGCTCCTCAATCCAGCAACTCCAGCCAAAGCTCAGTGAAATCTAACCCACAGACTTTCTGGATTCACATTTTATCATCCACCCTAACATTTTTCCTTGGACATCATTTTGCTTAGAGAGACACTTCTAAACCTCAATCCTGGAGCTAAGCAGCCACGACTGCCTGTGTGTCTGCTTCCATACATCAAATCAGAGCTGTAACTCCTGGTCTTTTTCCTTAAAGACACCAGTTTTCTTTGTGCACATGCAGTTTTCTCCTGCTTGCTGTGTTTTGCAATAATCAGGTAGAAGTATCTGCAGGAAAGCTCACAGTAAGTAACAGGTTTATTTACTGATCCGGGATATAAATCTAGCTGCCTAAGCAAACACAAACTGTTTAAACAGTGGTTGGAGCAGACATGAAGGATGAGGTACACTGGAAAGGACTCTAAAAAGGCTCTGAAAGTTAGGGCTCGGTATTTTGGGGGTTTTTTTTGTTTGTTTAACAAAGCTGTGCTATCATTTCATGTAACTTCTGGGAAGGTGTCGGGGGAGAGAGAGGAACATCAGCACTTGTATAACAAGGGTTTTTTACTGGCAAGCGGCTCCCTGTGCTGCTGGGGAGCTCTTGCAGGGAATTTGTCATTCTAAAGCCTCCTGCAGCCCAGCCAGGGATGTCACAAAAGCCTTCCTGGGAGGAAACAAGCCCTGGAGAGGAGGGCTGGTCCTGTCCCTCTTCTCTGGAAGCAGGATCTGTAGGGAAATGCTGGCGAGGAGCGGCCTCGGTGGCACGGCGGGCCGGGGGCCTCCAGAGCTGTGTCCAGCCAAGTGAAACGGGCCTGCAGAGGAATCTTCCTTTGAAGGCTGCTATTTACTCACTCCAGGATTGTTCTTCCAGAGGAAGCAATAGGAATGTGCAGTTCCAGAGCAGGAAATAACACTGTCCTAACAGTGCTGTGGGTGGGAACACGGGGCTGAGGGTGGCATCAGGCTGGACAGGCGGCTCTTGGAGAGCTCCTGCAGCTGGAGGGGCTTGAAGAAGGAATTCTTCCAGTGCCTCAGCCTGCAGGGAGCTGGAGGGATCACTTACAGAACAGAAATAGAAAATGTGGGAGGCTGTTCCTTGAATCTCAGAGTGCTGCTTTTTGTAATCACAGAATCACAACCCAGAATGCTTTGGGTTGGAAGGGACCTTAATAAATTCCACTCTCCTGCCATGGGCAGGGACGACTTCCACTATCCCAAGTTGCTCCAAGCCCTGTCCAGCCTGGCCTTGGACACTTCCAGGGATGGAGCAGCCACAAATTCTCTGGGCACCCTGTGCCAGGACCTGCCCACCCTCACAGGGAGGAATTCCTTCCCCAAATCCCATCTAACCCTGCCCTCTGGCAGTGGGAAGCCATTCCCCCTTCTCCAGTCCCTCTATCCCTTGTCCCAAGTCCCTCTCCATCTCTCTTGTAGCCCCTTTAGTCTCTAAGGTCTCCCTGGAGCCTGCCCTTCTCCAGGATGAACAATCTCAGTTCTCCCAGCCTTTCCTCACAGCAGAGCTTCTCCATCCCCTCTGATCACCTCTGTGGCCTCCTCTGGACTGGCTCCGACAGGTCCAGGACCTTCCTGTGGGGAAGGCCCAGGGCTGGATGCAGCACTGCAGGCAGGGTATTGCACCCTAAGAAGTGCCTTGAAGTCCTGCTCTGATTAAGGCCAAGAGGGTGTGAGAAACCTCTGCCCTGCAAAGCTTTTGCTTCCCTATTGCACATATAAAATAATTTTTGTGGTACACCTTTTGGGATATAAGGTACCTCTGAGTGATGCTAAAAAAGTAGAGGACAGAAGGAAAGACATTTTTAGCTTAGTGGATAGACCACTGTTGTCCTCACATGCACTTCATAAATAATTTTTTGAATTTCTGAAGATTTCTGAGGAGTACATTATTCAAAACATCCAGCTATTCCTCCTGAGACTGTGCTCACTGACATAAAACACTCACTGAATTGAATTATTAATATTTGTTCCAGTATCTCAGAGCTTTTTCTGCCCTGTACAACATGTGCAAGTTCACCTCTTAAAATGACAAGAAGAAAAATGGACCTGAATGTCCCCTTGACCACAGCACCTTTCCATAGCATTTCTTGCAACTTTCCTCAGGACCCTTGTAGTGACAGTCTAGTTTCATCACAGCATTTCCCCCATGGTTCCTGATGAAACAAGCTGAGGATGCTGCTTTTAAAAAGGAAAGGGAAAAAAACCCAGAAAACCAAACCAACAAGACAAGCAAAAAGTGGCAACTGAAATCGAACACTGAATCAGAATTACATCATGGATTTCTTGTGCATGCTCTGGCTTAGCAAAAAGGTCTATCCTACAGCTCCCAAAATTCCACCTCCTTGTATCTTCCTTGGAATCCTCTGAACCACTGGAAAATGCCATTGCAAAATGGCACTGTTTAAATCCTTTTCTTCTCAAGGTGCAACCACTTGCCTTTCAGCTGAGTGATGATGGCATGAGAGGCCACAGGTATTTTTCCTTCTGTCTGTGAGATTTGCTGTGGTGTTTGAACAGGTATGTAAAGCAGACAAACAGGAACAATACAGTACAAGTTTCAAGACTTATCCTGCTTCTCAGAAGGTGCTAATGTGTTTCATATGTAATGTGCAGATTTCTGGAAAATTATGAATCACATACTTCTTTTCCTGTAAAAATGTCAGCTGTTCTCTAGGATGGCAAATCTGTAATTCCTTCCATACAGCAAAACAAATTAAGTAAGACTAATGAGAGTGGTATGGAGAACATTTTGAAGAATGGGAAGGAGAGCAGATTGAATCCCTTTTTGCAGCACACCTGTGATGGGGAAGGGAAGAGGGGCTGGTTTCATGTGGATAACATGGTCCATGCATGGGACTGGAGCACGGTAACAAAAAGGATTCATCACACACCAGTTCATTCTGATGGTGACTAACAGGGGATTTATTAAGTATGCAGGCTTCTTTAATACATCTTCCTGTTGACTTTACTCCTGTTTGCATTGGATTAAGGATTGTCTAGGGCAAACCAGGTGAGACACCAAAGAAATTGGCAAGGACCTTCCAGCAAACACTGTCCATCCCCTGAATGTGAAGGTGCTAAATGCCAACAGTCCCAAAGAGTGGGTGTTGTACAGACAGGAACAAACTCGTGTGTGCTTGAAAACGCCTTCACGGCCTTTGCAGTGCTACAAAAACACGTTGGGTGTTAAGATTCTTTGCGATATTTGCCCTTTATTGAGATAATCTGTGGTTTTCTTTAATCACCTTTTAGGAGCCAAAACACCACAAAGGAATAATTCCCATTTATGAGCTCTTCTTTCAGGTGAAACTTCATCATGCAGCTGGAGTAAGTAGAATTCCCATAGCAAAAATGACATTTCTGCCTGTTTATGAAATTCCCTTCATTTTAAGCAGTAATTTGATGTTGAGAAGAAAGGCAAACAATTACAGCAATCCCTCTCTGTGGTACAAGTACATTCATGCTTTGTCTGCCTTCTGACTGCAAAGACAATATTTACATATGCACACAAATCACATCATATATTGAGCTAGTGCTAGGACTGCAAATATTAAAGACAGACTATTTTGTTTATGTTTTAAAGACCTGATGATCAGGAAATGCTGAGGCATTGATAAAATCGACAGCTGCCAGGTGATTTGCAGGGCCCATCTTCAGGAAGTTGCTTTCTGAACATCTGTAGGCATTAAGCAATAAGGAAATTTATTTCATTGTCACCTTCCTAATGAAGCCCAGTATCATCCAACAAGGTATGAAGAGGAGAATTGTGCTGGTACACAATGTATTTTCTTCCTGGGGAGCAGGTGAGGCTCTGGGAGTGCAAAGAGCAACACAAAGAGTCTGTCTGCCTTCAGTAGCAAGCTGCATGCTGAGATGCCAATGAAGAAGATTATCATAGTACACATACTGCCATTTAATTATGCCCTTTCCTGTAAAGAGCCTGGCTTTAATTAAATGGCAAAACAAAGTGAGAACTTTTCTCCAAGCCATTTTGAAGTGCTCACTTCCTCCTCTGTGTGCTGCGGTTTATTAGATTTGAATGACTAATGGGGTGGTTTCATTTGTTTAGTAAAATTAAAGTGGTCAGTAACAATTTCCTGTCTGAGCAAACTGTGGGCTGATTAATAATATTGGGGATGGTGGTGAATAGGGGATTTTTTGCAGCACACAGGTTGTGCTGCCTGGTTGATGCTGCTGCTGCTTGGGGGTTTCCAGGACTGCTGGTGGCTTCACCAAGCTCAGCCTCAGCTCTCACTCAGACAGAAGTTGTGCTTCCCGGGTTGGGCTGGCCCTGGAGCAGCTTGGAAAGTGCCCTCAGAACTGAACATCAAGGCATTGTGGAGGAGATTTTGAAGAAAAATTGATCTTCCTTCTCACCCATTTAATAATTTGCATTTGCAGAGCCAAGCCTGGGTGGGGTGTGAGCACTGGAACCATTGGTGAGAAGTCCAGCTTTGGAGCAGGCATTTCTCATTTGGGATGTCAGGGAAAGTGTTTGCCCGGTCCTCTCCAGTCTGTTTTCTACTGCTGCTGTAGGGATGGCCATCCC
Source organism: Tichodroma muraria (assembly GCA_013390105.1). Lineage (NCBI taxonomy): Eukaryota > Metazoa > Chordata > Aves > Passeriformes > Sittidae > Tichodroma > Tichodroma muraria. The sequence continues at coordinate 24,281 of WAAG01012751.1, read as the reverse complement.
TACCGTGGGATCCCCTTACTTTCCACAGGAACACGTCCTACTTTAACCTGCACCAAGCAGTTTTGCAGAACTCCGTGGTTCTGGGTCAAAACTCTAGAGCATCCCATTCACTTGAACTAATGGCAAAAATGAGAGGGAAATCAAATGCGTAGTGCAAGCCTTGACATGAGACTCAGTATTTTCACTCCTCCTGAAAATCTCAGAGAACTTTTTGCCTCTGTTTTTACTTGAAAAAGGCTGCACATAACCGGGGGTTACAGTCTCCCAACCTGAATTGCAATTACCAGTTGTCACAAGCAATATATGGCCATCGGTCTTCCCACACACATCACAGGGTTTTTCCTGAATTTTATTAGTTATCTCTTCAGGGAATCAGACACACAGATGGGTGCTGACCAGCTCACCCAAAATCCGGAGTGACACAGTCCTCCTGCAACAGGCATTTGGGAAAGGATGAACTTGACTGCAGTTATTCCTGCTATGTCTGGATGCTGATGTGGTATTTGTGGTAAGTAAATGCTTACTGCTCATGAAACGGCTTGGACTCTGATATGACATATTAGGGGGGAAAAAAAAGCATTGCCCATGAATTTTAAAATGTGGCAACAGACACAGAGTCAACACACCAGGCTTGTTGCAACACCTATTGAGTCTGTGACAAAAATGCTGTCTCCAATTATTTCTGTGCAGTTGATGACAAATATGCCTTTGCCATCAGTAAGCAAATACAAGGGCCTGTCAGCACATAAGACTTCAAAACCCTACATCAACATCCAGCAGCTCGTTTAAAGAGCTGATTCAACAGGCTGCTGACATGGGGTTTTGCTAGATTTCTTCAGCCTTTACCCATTGATCTTCATGTCCACACATGACCATTAACTCAGTTTGCACTTTATGGAAGCTGCAGAGTGTTTCAAGGGTCACAGCTAGCTGGAGAGTTCATTAGCACAGATTCTGTAAATAAAATATTCATACATCAGTGCCAGTCCTTCCTATAAGTGATTCCTGAGCATGTGCAGCCTCCACAAGAATTGTTCCAGCCAAGGTTCAGTTCTAAACTGCTGAAGTTCCCTTGAATTTTACTGACGTTGGTGTTGAAAGGAAAGGCTTAGCACCTCAAGGAAAATGTTGGTGGCACGTGGACTCAAGTCATCATAGAAAATGCTCATTGTTATCTCAGGATCGTAGCTCACTGTTGCAGGGTTTCAGCTTGGAGAAAAAAAAGTAAAATTACTTCTGTGAAGGGAAAAGCATATGTTAAGTTGATCTAGCTAAAAAAAAAAACCTTTAAAAAGAAACATAGTTCTTTCCTTAATCACACTTCCTAGCGCAGATAACGCCGAGCCTTTGCACAGAAAGGAAGTCAGAGAAATGACGCCGTTCCACACGAACAAGCAGGTTGCGTGGGCGTAGCCGAAATCAGAAATTACCCTAATAAATAATGCCTCTCCTCTGACAACCCAAAGCGCTCTGCAAATGTTATTTCAGTGAAGCAATACACATGGACAAATATCTTGCCGTTTTAGGGCTCAAGGTTCAGAAAAACGTAACAATGCAATTGTGTCTCGCTGGAGGTGAGACACAAGGCCGAGGAAGAGCAGGAACGACACGCCTGTGTTGTGACTTGTAGACCTGTGGTTTAACCACCAGACAAGAAAGGGCTTATTAAAATTAACAGTATTAGAAAAGATTATGCTCCCCAGCAAAATACCAAGTTCCTGTGAAGACCTGTGAATTGCCTGCACTGCTTTTGCAAGAAGTTGTTTGAGAGACGATGTCTGTGGTTCGTCTCTGTGCGTCTGTGTCGGGACTTTTGAATAGTTACACAGGAGTCAAACATGTTTCTTTTCACCCTGTCTGCAGAGCTTAGATTTCAGGTAGAGATAAAAACTGTCTGCTTCACAGCAGGAAAACAAAGTGCTTAAGCTACCTCTTCCCCGTTTAAGAAGAAAATATCTTTCTGCTGAAAGCCATGAAATTGCAGATGTTTCTCCAAACCAAATGCTTAGCCAGAAGTCATCTGAGAATCTTAAATTACTAAAAATCAGATTGATTCCTCCAATATGGATCCTGGTTCAGGTCTGGGTGTAGGTGGTGAAACATGGCTAGCACCCCTTCCAAGCCACGTCACACTCGCTCTTCTTCTTTGCTTCAGTCAGTCCTGGTGTTTCCTCCCTCATGAAGTGATTTTAGCACCTGGTGGAGGTGGTGAAACGGGACCAGGTTGGAAATGGACCATTAGCCCATTAATCATGTTTGTCACAGAGTGAAAATAAGCAACTGCAGCCTCTCCTCCTGTCATGCTCATTGGAAGGGTAAATTCAACCAGCAGCTCGTTTCCATTACCTGCAGGTCCTTGCTGAAAATTGGCAATTTCCACTGTATTAAGGCATGGGCTTAGATGGCAAAACCGGGCTCTAGACTGTAGCAAGAGAGAGTCTGAGGGTGTTCATGTCTCAAATTTCCTGCAGATCCGCACATGTTTTCTAATTTCTGTTTGATTGAATAATATTTTCCAAGTGGGTTCTAATTTTACATGAACCATGAATGAGCTTATTCTAGATCAGTTGTGCAAATGTTTTTGTATATCCTTCTGGGTTTACACACTACTCTGTGCCCTTTCTGACCCTCCAGCCTATGTTCTTTTGTCCTACCCCACTTCTGCTCTTTACATTTCAGTTCACAGCTCTTGGCAGCTTCTGGACCCTGCAGGTCTGACTTCTTCTGCAGCCACCTGTACAATGTCAGAGGGGACAAAACACAGCCTGATTCAAAGCAAGGGATCTTGTTTAGTGCCATCAGATCCACAATCTGGGTATTAACAGTTCTTTCCAGGATGACTCTATTTCAACATTTCTGTGTTTCATGAAATATTGTGCAACAAGGTGATACACAGAGAGACAGGCTCAGGCCAGAACTGATGCAGCAGTGCCGTCCTGTACTTGGGTTATGATTAATTCTGCCTTTCATCACATGAAACGTTGGCTATCAATCTCCTTCCCCTCTTCTTCTACTATTATAGCAGCAGAGACACTACCTCAAATATATTATGGTGCCATAAAGGAGGCTGATTATTTATTTAGAAGAAATGAAATGTGGTTTAATGGAGCATGTGCTGGGCTCTAGGCCAGTGAATGGGTTCTGGTCTTCTGGGCTTCAGTGCAGATGCTCAGGGTTTTCAAAGGCAAATCAGTGTCAGCTCATGAGTCCTTTAAAAGCTCATCTTGGCTCTTGCCCATGTCCTCTGCTGGCTGAATTGCAGCTCTTTGCCTGACTCTCCCACCACTTGTGATGGGAGAAAAATGGGCTCCATCTCTTGATGAGCTCCTTAGTCCTGCTGGACTCTAAACACAAGGCTCTCAAAACCTCACTCGCAGCCAGGAGAAGCCTTGCCCATGGGAGCCGGAGCTGCCGGCCAAGAAAGAGTTTCCCACACACTTGTGAGCACCCCAGGGGCACTGATGGATACGTCAGGGTAATGTTTGACCTTGCCCAAAACCTGGGCAGTGCAGCACCACCCCCGTGCTGCCCACGGTGCAGGTTCCCGGCACAGGTTTTGCTCAGCCCTGGGCACAGCTCCCACCAACATGGACTGGGATGTCTCAAGGGAACTCAGTCTAAAACTTCAGTTTCTCATGTCTCTCCAAGTTCTCACTGCACTCTCCAGCAATCCCTCCACCACAGGGATGGTGTCCTGGTCAGAGATGAAAAGGAGCATGTATCAAAATGAAAACATGCCGCTGGGGAATAAAGTCACGTAGCTATGGGAAAAACATGTGTCTGTGAAGCCTTCCCTTGACTTCAGCACACACATTCTGCTCATTATAAACTGCCTTTTTATATAACTTGACCCAACAACATCTGCAAGATTCTTGCCTTTTTGAAAGAGCTATGAATAAGTCACTGTTTGTTTCTGATTAAGCCTGATTCATTTATCATTCCGGTCAGCCTTTCATTCCTGTAAATACATTTACTCTCTAGTTTCTCAGTATTTAAAGTACATGTTTCATAGTAATTCTGAGGCCAGGAGCCAGTCTGCCAATGACCATGTGCACATTTCTACAGCATAAAGTTTATTTTTTTGCTTGCTAAAAAAATGGCAGCATGCTTGCACTAAATCACGATTTTGAAATTTGTGGTAATCATTTCTGTAAAAGCTTTAGGTAATGGTTGGTTGAGTGTTTAAGTGTAAACTGTTCCTAGGGATAGTTCAATGAAAGCCCTGCTCAATTAGTTGCACAATTATAACATTGATACACCGTAGGAAGTATAAAACATTTAGAGGTAGCCATTAGTAGATAAACTGCACAGCTAATAAGCTCCCAAGTTCACACACATTGATTTTCACATCTTACACAGAAGTCAATTTTAAAGCAGAGTTAAGGTGAAAGTACATTTTGTCAGAATTCGGAGCCTGCTGGCTAATTAAAATCAAAGCTGAAAGAGCCTAAGAAACCTAAGGACATGCCTGTCCATATGATAAAAATCAGCGGGGGTAGGGGAGGAGAGATGTGTGTCAGGACACTGGTGGAGAGGACACGTGGTCCTTGGCTGCCGTCCTGCCCACTGGGCAGCTGACCCCCAGCCCTGGCTATTCCCTGGGGCGAGCCAGGAGGACGTGGGAAGGAGCTGGGAGCCCCACAGGGGGTGGGAATAAGGGCCAGACACAACCCTGCAAGCCTGATAACTTGGCTGCGCAGAGAACAGCCTGGCTTTTCACAGGATTTCCACTTGAGGCATTGACTCGGTGGTTTCTGTGTATTTCCCAAACTAATTTGGTTTCCTGCACCAGGTAACCCCAAGGGATGTCCCTGGAAATGAGATGCAGGTTGACCCTGCTGTGTGATGCATACGGGGATGAGACAGGAGCTGCTCCAAGGGTTCAGGGTCTCTTTAATCCCCAGCTCCAGGACCGGCTTGTGCCCATTTCACAGGTCTCTGCTCAAGCTACTGTAAAACCAAGCGACCACATCACTTCTCCAACCAGTGTTGGACTAATTTGGGCTTGACAATGGAGGTGAAAAATGAGTTGCTTCTTCTCTGCACAGCTGTGCTCTGATCTCGGTATGATTTCATCTGTGTTTCTAGAAATCTAGACATTTCCAGAAATATCTGACTGAGTAATCTCTTCATGGCTCTTCAGCAACCCCAGTGGCCCCTACCGCTCAGCCTGTTCGTTAAAATTAGCAAAACATTACATAAAGGCTAAGACAGTCTTCAGTGTGGTGTTGTGTTAAGTGAGTTCAGCTGAAGGGTGTTTTAACCAACACAAACTAAACTAACCTTCCAAGAACAGGCCACGGGCAAGGCTGGGAAGTTGCAAGGAACATGAGGTAGCTGCTGGGAGAATGCAGACAGATGTCGGAAACATTTCTCCATCTGTAAACAAACAAACAGCCTGACACCCAAATCGGGCCAGTCTGGTGGAAAATATCAAAGTCATGACCTTCATCAAATGAAAGAAAACAGACTACTCAGCAGCAACACTCACCGTTTTCCGTATCTGCGGGTACGCCGGGCTGGCTTTACTGGCCTCTCCAGGGGAGATGAACTCAAGTGACCGCTTTAGGTTCCAGTGAAGCTTTTTCATTTCACAATCACCATCTGAAAGGGGACAGGCCAGTCTCTGTTTTTGTTTTCTTCCTGGTGATCTCTGTTTTTATGTCTACTCCATAATTTCCTTTTTTGTTGTTGTTGTTTTGGTTTGGTTTGGGTTTTCCTTCTCCGTTCTCCTCCTTTCCTCTCCGATTTTACCATTTTCATTTAGTTTTTCTTCTGTTCAACTCTTTAACTCCCTTAGAGCTCTACATTTGTACTCCTTAAAACTAAGTCCTTAATCCACCACTGTTATTTACACGTGCATTTGTTGAAGCAGCTGAGCTTAATATGCCACTTCTCATTCACTGTATCGTATTCCCCAGCTACAAACAGGCCCGTAGCCTATTGCAAACGTACGAAAGAATCCTCACAAGTATTTTCAGCCCTTCACATGGTTGAATTAACTTATTAGACATGATAACTCAACCAGATGCAATTGCTCAGCCTTACCTTTAGTTCTGCTGAGGAACGGCCCCACCAGGATAAAACCCCATTTATTTCAGCCAGGGGTAGACTGTGAGTGTCTTATTGTTTTGAATAAAAAAATCGTCTAGGATAGCATACTTCCCATTTTGATTTCAGGTGCCTCACTCCCTTACAAGTGACGGTGTACAGAGTTGAGCTGCGGGAGAGGGATATTTTCAAATTCAGCAAACAGGAATCCTTTTTGCTCATTTGACCTTCGGTGCGCCTGGAAGAATCTCAGTGTTTTCACAAAACTGGTGTGTTTGTGAACAAGTGTGCAGCCAGGGCACCTCTGTTTGCCTACTTTACATACCCAAAATCATATTGTAGCTCTTGGAATAATATCATAGTTCCTTCACAGACTCTCACTGTGGCCCCGGGCCCTCCTGGGTTTCAGTGCTGCTCAGACAGTGGGGGAGATGCTCCAGTGGCAAAGTCTCATTGTCAGCAACTGGGGACTCCAACCCCCTTTTTCCCAGCTGCCCCCTGAGATAACACCACCTCAGAGCTTTCCCTGCTGGGAATCCATCTCCTACCATCCTGTGCTGTCCACAGGATAAAAAAAAAAAAAACAAACCCTGGATCCCAACCTCAGCAATTTCTGCTGACCCCGTTTACCTCCAGCAACGCAACCACGGAGCAAAGCGGAGGTGGAAAGCCGAGCTTTGCTTTAAGCAAGAGCACTGTGGGACCCTGCAAAGGAGGATTTGTTTGCGTGCTGCTCGCCCTGGCGTGCCTGTGCATGCTTGTGCTGCGTTCCCGAGGGAAGCCGGGCTCCAGGGAGCCGCGGGGGAAGCTGGCTGCTCCGTTCCTTTCTTTGATAAAGCGCTGGTTGAGTCCACCTAGGAGAGCACTACTTTTGCGGTCTTTGTTTTGGCAAGGCGGCTCTGCAAAAGAAAACTGAGTTCCCTGCTTTGCCAGCTGGGATGATTTTAAAATCTTCTGCTGCTTTTTGAAGTTATTTGGAACAATTAAAGTTGCGGAGAGGCGATAAGTAGCGAAAGGCAAATTTCGGGCTGCATGTGCCTGGGATCTGCCTGGTGAATAAAGCGAAGCTAAAGGAGGACAAGCTGCTGGGGCTATTACAGCTAAGAAAAGGCAAACACCGATTATTCCTTTGTAGGGAAAATAAAGAGGTGCAGTTCTGCCTCCTTGGAGCTCATGCAGGCAAGGTGGAGTAGGGGGACAGAAACTCCGACACCCTGCTGCATCTGTAGGGGTGGTGTAGGAGCTTTATGCACAGAGTGCTCATCTCCCCAACCTGAGGCCAGCCTGGCCAGGGACGCCCCGATGCAGACCCCCCCTGCAGACTCCTCATCCCGAGAGCACCTCCAGGGCAGAGGGAGCTCAGCAGAGGATGCAGCTGCACTTACCCTCAAGTTCAAACCTTGCTACAAAGACAAAAGCCTTGGGGGAATTCAGAGGATAATTTTTTTTGTTTGCCTAGCTTGCGGGAGTTTAATGTTTAATCATTGCAGAGGAGTGAGCGGGTTACTAATAGAATTGTTAGCCATGATTTCTGCCTTTTTTCCCTTTTGTCCTTGGTTCTTCCTTATCGTGGCTGTCGCATGCTGTGGACTGAATTGGCTTCCTATCACAGCCCACTGGTCCTTGATTTCTCAAACTGCAATTTTATAGCATTCACAGGAGCCTCTTCATTTAAAGAGCTCACATTAAGGACACTGGAGTCAGGAATTGCTTGGGTGGCTCCATAACCCCACAGGAGGAGGATGCTTCCCCAGCAGACAGGCACTGGTCTTGGGGGCTCCCCTCACCCTGGGTACCACCACTCCTGCAGATCGTGGAGCCATCTCCACAACCAGCTCCCAGCCTTCACCCAGGAGAAGCAACGCCGAAATTCCAGAAAATACGGCTCCTGATTTCTCAAAGGAAAAAGGTGCAAAAGGAAAAACTATAGTTTAACTCCAAACTCCAAACAAGGGAACCATTTGCTGTTAAGATTTGGGATTATTATTTTTTTTTATCCAAAAACTGTATCCTAAAACCAGAAAAAAAAAAGAGTATCCTCAAAGCTGTAAAATGATGTATAGATCCAGAGATAAACTTATGGACCCAGAGATAAGCCCTGCTCTTCCCTAAAGGCAGGTTTGTGCCCAGCACAGCTTGGGGCTCTCTCCAGCAAAGGTTCTCCTCTGTTCTCTCCCAGCCACAAAAAACCAGCTGCTTTATTTTGTCCTTATTTTGGCCACTTTTTTTCTCTCAGTAATGTCAGACCTGGCTGTGATTTGCCACTGCAAACCATCCTGATATGCTTTTAATGGAGAGAGACAAATTTATTTGATGATTTTGATTACTCTTGCTGGTTAATAATTAATTCAAAACAGGACCATGATGTACTTCTATTGAGTTTGTATTGCTTTTAACAAAACTGAAGGATGCTCTTAAGAAAATTGTATCTTAATTAATCCCTGTAAAAAGGAAGCTATGCCTCTTAATTGCCATCAAATATTTATTTCATTTTTTAACACTGAATCAGCTCTATCCTTTCTAAACTTAATTAATCCTTGTGTTAGTGGTTTATAAGACATTATTTAATATCTGCAGAGTTATTCTTCCTAGAGGTGAAGTAATTCTCAGTCAGGCACTTGCCTCATGCCACAATAGACATTTGCAAAGGTTTCTAAGGTGTGATGAAAATACCAAATTATCCAAAGGATAAGTCAGTTCTGTGGGGGTTTTTTCCCGAGAAAAAGCAGGATTGACAGAAGCAGTAATCATTTCATCAGTAATATCAGAATTGCACTAAAAAAAAAAAAAGATGCATTTCATAGCTTAGCTATGTACAGAATAATAATAAAAAATCCTAAAGTGTCACAGAACAGCCCAATGCACCTTCCAGAAATGTTGTCATTCCAGGCATCAGGAGAAATAAAAATCCAACCCCCTTACCGTGGAAAATGGGTCTCTACCTTTGAAATATAAGGCCACCAGGCTAACTTAGATAAATTTTATGGCTGGGTGAGCACAGTAGCTGGATGGCAAAGGTAGCACTTGGCATGAGAACAGCTGTCAGCATCTGTCCCCCTCGGGATGACAGGCGGCAGGGCGCGGACGCCAGCGGAGCAGAGGTGCAGCTGACCTGGCAGTGCTGCTGTTTACACAACCCCTCGGAGCCGCTGCCACAACCCGTGGAGCTGGTTTTAGCAGGAGTGGAAAATCTGTGGAGAGCAAGGAAATGCTGAAAAGCCAGACAAGCTGGAGCAATATCTGGAGCGGCGCTGGGCGCATTGTCAGTGAAATAATTTTCGGCAGCCGTTCAATTTCATCCGCATTCAGCCCTGAGTGTTCTGGTTGATGGAAATAGGGCTTGGAAAAAGGGGTCCAGAGGAAACTTTTTGTCTCCTAAAGCATTCTTGGGGACCAAAAGGAGAGGCCAGGATTGCCTTCATGCCCTGTGGCAGGTCCTGGCTGTGTCCCCGGCACAGGGGCTGCTATCTCCATGTAAAACCCTGTTCCCCACATGAGCAGGCCTGGAGCTGGTTCTGGCTTCAGGTTTGCCCCCATCAGGGATAAATCCAGGGTGGATTCTGGATAGGAAGTGTTGGCAGTAGGGGATTTTATAGATCATGTCACAACTGCAGCCATTACCATACGAACATAACAAGAGAGACTCATTCTTCCATTTAAAAAAGTATAAATACAAGAGAGAATGTAATAAAGACAAAAGTTTTTAAATTGGTAAGGCCCAATTTGGGTAGCTTTTGATGATAAAATATTCACAATTGATTTACAAGCAGTAACCCACTGTGTAAAGTGCACCATGTGCAAAGGCTGTGGCTTCCCACATTAAAAATCATAACAGTTGGAAGTTACAAACACTGAAATTTGGTACAGTGTGGGATCAAACTTTGAGCTGTTTTAATTTCAATGGTCAGTTTTAATCTTTCCTCCAATGTAAATAAAAAGGAACGTCACTGAAGGCAGCAGAATTTTTGGGATGGCATAAAGGGAGATATAAAAAGCAAATCATGCTGGGAGTTCCTGGGAGCTCTTCAGAAATCATGAGGTAGGAAAAGTGGAGATTGTTCTAAAGGAGTGACAGGCATTTCACCCAAGGAACAGAAATTATTAGGGCTGAAATAAGCTCAGTTTTTCAGCTCAGAAATAATTTCTCCAAAGGAGATGTAGAACACTCAAGCATTCAAGGAACAACCTGGGAAGGGGACACCAACAGGCTAAAAAGCCATTTGGGAATGTCTCCAGAGCCTCATTGTTTCACATATTTCCTAAACCTAAACATTTTTGCATTCCTTCTAGAACTCTGAAATGGTAACAAATATTTATATTTTCCTTTTTAAATGTAGGCACAGAGTTGGGTTTTGGGTTTTTTGAGGTTTTTTTTTGCTATCTGCTTCAAGTTGTGTAATGTGATATGGTGGATGTTATAGAGATATATTTTTAATAAATCTTTATTAATAGCTTGATTTATTTCATGAGCTTAAAAGTTGTAATGCTAGCTGTTAGCCAGAGCCTCCACACACTCCAGCTCTTGAACATTTTTTTCATGGCTATGTGGGTGACACAATCACATACCAGTGGATGAGCCAAGGTGTTTGCTCTGGACCTCGTGCCAGTTTTGGGCTCAGAGTTCCAGGTGATACCTGAACTGGCACAGCACCTGCCAGGGCAAGAGTGAGCTGAGAAAAATGTTAACTCCATCTGAAATTATCAGCTGAGGTTGTGCTGGTGCTGTCCTGTGTGTCACTGGCCTGTGGCAGTTTTTACCTCGCACTGAGAGTCCCTGTAATTCCTTCTGTGATTTACAACACCACATTTTAGACACTGCTGCTTGGCTCTCCACCTGCAGAGCTGTTCTCCCTGTGAAAAACCCTGGCCTAGGCCACCCGTGTGGGCATCCCCATGGGGTACATCCATAGGTGGGTACCAGAGAGGGGTTGAGGGCTGGTGGCACCAGCAGTGGGACTGTCACCACCTGGGACACTGCTCTGACCTGGTGGAGAAACCCAGAGTGCCATCACCAAGGGATTCCCCAGCCTGGGAAATATCAGCCACAGCTAAGTGAGAAGGGTGTGCCAAGGGCAGGGCATTGCCACATACTTTGGGATCTTTCTATAACTGAACAAAACTTTTCTTACTTTCACTCTGTCGTGGTTTAACCCCAGCCACCACCCAGCTCAGTCCCCACCAGAGAGACAGGGGAGGGAATCCAAAGGGTAAAAGCATGTCTGTTGGATTGCTTTAGTGCATGACTTTGGGCTCCATCTCTTCTGGTGGTCACTCAGGACAGGAGAGGCTGGAGGGAGTTCCTGTGCCCCAAAGCCCCCTCAGGTCAGGTCACTGCTGCCCTGTAACTGCTTCTTGCGAGGCTTCTCTTCCACTGGTTCAGCTTGTTCCTGCTGTAGTAATTCCTGTGAAACACAACTCAAATCATGGCTTATAACAATTTAAAAGGCACATCCAGTACAATCTCCAGCCCTGGTCCTTTGAGGACTGGGACTTGCAGCAAATATAATGTTATAGCTCCCAGTAAAAGCACAAATGAGAGCAGCTTCGACCCTCAGCTCTACTCTGCGCCGTACTGGCTACCATAAATGTAAATTACATCTGCAACAAAGTGCATAGTGAAATATTAAACAAATGAAACACACAAAATAGTGAGCCTCTGCCTCCCATCCTGCCCAATGACAGCAGCAAGGCACTGTCCTGACCTGACTGCAGCAGCCGGGTGAGCTGAAACCCCCCGGGTGCTTTGCATATATTTCAGTGCAGAATACGCCCTTTTCTGAAGAAGATTAAGCTCTCATCTTTTAAGCTTTGAAATGAAATGAAATGAAAGCATTTCAATCTTTTTTTTGCAGGGACGCTGTATTTTAAAGACATTTCACCCTTTTTTTTTTTAATGATGTGGAATAGTTTTAGGTTAAAATAGACAAAAGGGGGGGGAAAGGGCTTTTTTGGTTTTTTTGCCAATAAACTTTATAGCTAGAAAGATGGAAGCAAAATAAAAATTCACTGTTTGGTAGAAAATAAGGAATTACCATATGTATTTTAGTATAATGCTATGCACATAGGAATGAGGAAAACAACTGCAACATAAGAATATTAAACTCCTAACGAACTCCAGGTGTTTAAATATGGCTTTCAGGAAAAGAGAGTATTTAAACGGCTGGGAAATTACTTCATCACTGTGTATCAGTGCTTATCCACAGCAGCTACATCAGGGTGCTTTTCTACTTCAGTATCAACTTAATAACAAGATCCAGCGAGTGACAGCTGAAGCTGAGCGAATTCAACCTCCACATGAGATTAAATTTCCAAGCTCTGTCAACATCATTTCATCAGAAGAGATGAAGTTTTAGCTTTAAAATGCATATTGAAAATATGCTTTAAAGCAGCTTTTGAATTCAACTATCTGCTCATGTGTGCAGGGGGTTTTATGCTCCTGCTCCTTTGCTCCCCGTGGGAGGCACAGAGAGGTTTTGTCTGTGCTGCCCTCAAGGTGCCCATCACATGCAGAGTTCTGCTGCAAGGCACTGACTGGAGGGAAACCTTCTGCAGTGCTTTAGCTGATTACCTGCAGGGATGGAGAGGATGTTTTTCCTTCTTTACCTGTTAGGCTCACTCAGGAATCAGTGTCACCTTCTCAAGATTCAGCAACTGGCCGTAAACAAGGGTCTGCTCCTGAGGCGGACAGGACAACCTCATTTCTCAGAGTCTGTCTTGCTCATGTGCTTCAGTCACAGAACTGGAAACCCTGGAAATAGCAAGGGTTATTCTTCCCCACACTGGCTGGAGCCTCGGACAATTTTTGGTCTCTCTCTCTCTGATATGGCAAATAATTTAATTAGGTAATAAATACTACCTAATTAGCCCCATGCCACTGCAGTAAACTCAATCATTTATCCTCTGGGATGGAGTTTAATGACTGAAAAGCTTTCCTTGGTTGCTAACACTGAAGGTGTCAGCAGAGTAATGACCTTACCTGGTCACAGCCTCTAAGAAAAGTAGTCCCATTGAGGTCAGCAACACCCCTCTTAAAATAGTGCACAGGAGGCATACTGCATGTGGATGGAATTTGCAATATTGAACCCATAAAAACAGAATATAGTGACAGCATTTTGCTCTGCACTCAGTAATTTACTGGCCAGGCTTTTTTCCTGTTTTCCACGGCAACATAACTGTTAGTTTTAACAAAACCATTTTGTCCCAGGCCGAATTAATTTCTTCAGAGCAGTGAAGTGAGGTTTTGTTCATAGCTCTTTATTTCTGCATATCTATAAAGTTGTTGAACTTCCTCTGCTGGTTAAAATTATCCATCATGAAAATACAATTAGAAAATCGTATTTTGGAATTTTTGGATATTTCTGCTTCTTTGCCAAGGCATGCAAGTTATGTATTTATATTTACAAGATATATATATGATTTGCATATTTCTATTTGTGTGTTTGCATTTTTATGGACAGATACATGCTGTTCCTCTGGTACTACTGTTCCCCTGGGAGTTTCTGCGCCTTGTGAAATAAACATTTGTTCTTAAGGGTGCATATTGCTGCAGGTCACTCACCAAATGCCATTTATTATAGGCTGTACTCTGAGTAACTGAAATCCCGGTAGGAATTGGTGTCCAAACCCTCCTACCTGTTTCAGTGATGAGAATCACAAGCAGGTTCTGAGTAAAGGACTGGCACAGCAGGAACCTGCCAACGTTTTTTGCCAACCATGAAAACTGTTGTGGGGATACCTGCCAGCATTTGAAAACTATGAATAGAGACAACTAGAGAGGAAATAAGAGTCTCTCTCATAATTCTGCTGGAATATACTGGGCTCTGAACCAACTTCCACACTGAAGCTAGTGGCATTGCATGGAGAAGAAGCCAGTGCAGAGTTTGTGTTTGAATATTTTTAGATGTGGGGGGTAGGTAAAATATAGATTGTGCCCTTTGTGATCTCTGCGTGCCTACTTTGTCCTGCAGAATAGGGAAGTCCCTGGGTCACCCAGTCACTTCACACCCAAAGTTTACCTGTTTGTCATCACAATCACTTTCAACTGTTGCATTTGCACATTCCACAAAGAGGAATATTGAGAATACTGAGTTGATTCAAGTCAGGGAGCTCAGCTGAGCTTTAAGTAGCCTCTGCACCACTACAATTCATAACACTAGAACTATGAGAAGCTTTCTACTGAAAGCAAGCTTTGCTTTAAGTTGGGGCATTAGCGATAACTGTGTTTATGTCTTGGATATCAAAGATTCACAACTCTTCATCTTTTGGTTCTCCATATGTGAATTTCATGAAAGTACTTTTGTGAGCAGTACAGCTGACAGAATGTGGCCATTTTTAAGTGTTTGTGTCTCAGTTTAAGTAAAGATATACCTGATTGTCTCCCCACTAAATTGGGAGAACTAGGCCATCCTAAAAGCAGAGTTGCTGTAGTGTTTCATGATAGAAACTACGGCAAACTACAATATGATGTTTGCTACTAAATTCCAATAAAATATACGCCTTCTTTTAAATTTAATCATCTTTTTAGCCTTTCTTGAGTCCTACTGTCAGAATGTATGGTTATTCAAACCTTGTGTGGGAGGCTGGAGAAAATATTTGCAAGTTAAGGCATATCAGACTGTAGGCTGCTGTAGTTGTCATGTGCTGTGGAATGGTTTTTGATTGCATTTTTTGAGTGCAAAAAGGGTGTATAATTTTGTAAAAGGCTCTTCAATGTGCAATGTGATGGCAGGACACATCCTGCAGTCATTTAATAGCTGCCACAGCCCCGATAGCTCTGTCAGGATGAGAAATGTCAGTTTGGAGCTTTAGTAGGGGAAAGATGTGGTGTGCCCACTGCTAATTGTCCTGCATTAACTCCAGTAAAACACTGTTAAGTGAAAAACGACCAGAAAAAAAAAGTGTGAATAATTGTGAATGAAGTCCAAACTGAAAAGCTTCTGGCTCGTGCAGCTGCAGAGTGTGTGACCTCTCCGGGGTTTGATAGGGAAAAGTTGCCATGGGAATGGTGCGGCATTGTTAGTGGCTGACTTCAGCTTTTATTGTTGTGCTCTGATTACAGCTTTTGTTTCCCTGTGAAGTATGGTTGTTACGTGCCAGCTTGAAACAAAGATGCATTTACAGGCAGCGGTGGAATTCAAATGATTTCCATAATTAGAGACATCACTGCTTTAAGCGAGAAAAAGAAATATCTGTGTTGCTATTTCAGAAAACACAAAGTTTTTCAGTATAAATTTAGTATCTGCTTAGAAAAGCAGCAACTTCCTGGTAAAACTGGTTAAACATCACTATGAGAAATTTTCATTTGCTACTAGGACTGATAGCAAAAGGCTGTGAGGCAGCACCTGAGCCTCCAGGTGAAGATAGTTCAGCTGTGGGATACACAGACCTGGAGTTTTTTGCCATGTTAGCAAAGTATACACAGACATATACCAACATATTGNCGTTCCCGGTGCGGGGCGCGGGGCCGGGAGCGGGCCCGGGGAGCGCCCGGCTCTCCTCACGGGGCTCCCGCACTGCCACCACTCCAGTAAGTGCCTCGGTCCGGGGCGGGGCTCGGCCCGCCCCNCTCATATTCAATTTGCCATCAGGCAGGACCCCCGGTCCCTGTCCAGGGTGTTGCTCTCCAGTGTCATTCCAGAATCTGTCCATACATCCAGGGTTTTTCTATCCCAGGTGCAGAATCTGGCACTTGGCCTGCTAAACATCATGTGGATGGTGAATGCCAGTTCGTAGAATCATAGACCACAAACCAGTCTGGGTTGGAAGGGACTCAAAGCCCACCCAGTGCCACCCCCTTCCATGGGCAGGGACAACTTCCACTGTCCCAGGCTGCTCCAANGGGACTCAAAGCCCACCCAGTGCCACCCCCTTCCATGGGCAGGCACAACTTCCACTGTCCCAGGCTGCTCCAAGCCCCATCCAGCCTGGCCTTGGACACTTCTAGCGATGGGGCAGACACAGCTTCTCTGGCCAAGGCCGACCCACCCTCACAGGGAAGAACTTCACAATATCCAACATTTCCTCCCCTGCTGTGGCCTCCCCATTACGCACGAGATTAAAATCCCAGTAACTGGACTACAATTCCCACCATGCCCCGCGCCCTGCCCCGCGCCCCGCCCCTGCGCCGCACTACATGTCCCGGCAGNGCTGTCGGGTGCCCCGGCGGCGCGGGCGGGCGCTGTCACGGCCCCGGAGGTGAGAGAAGGGGTGATCTCACGCTCGTCACGGTCCGTGCTGGCCGCGCTCGCCTCGGCCGCTGCGGGTGGAGCGCGGCGGGCAGGGGCGATGTTGTCTGGCAGAGCCCGCGGGGATGCTGCCTGCCGCGGTCTGCGCCCCCCGAGCACCCTCCCTGGGCTCGGCTCGCCTTTGGGATCCCCATCCCAGCCGCCGCCCGAGGAGAGCTCAGTGGGGCTGGGACAGCCGGCGTGTACCGCCGGGTTTGGTTTTAGCTTTGGAAAGCGCAAGTTTTGGAGAGGGATGTGTGCGGAGGCTGTTGGCACGCTCTGAGCCGTGTTCTGGGTTAGCTGTAACCGGGGCTGGTTATTTACTGAACCAAAGTGTCTTTAAATGGGTAACTTGACTATAAATGAACGTTAAACTGTAACCACTGTTGTTATATGCGCAGTTTTTATCACCTGTAAAATTCCAGATAGGCGTTTGACATGCTGTTAAATTTAACAGAGACTTAAATTCTGTATGTGTTGTGCAGCTCCCTTGGGAGGAACTAATGCATGACCTTCATAAAAGGCATTATGTTATTGCATCAAATGTTTGCAAAGTAACATCAAGAGGACAGCAGTTTTCTCTTTGGCAGGCTGCTGACTTGAGGCCCTCTGTAAGAAAAATGTCTGATTTTCACTAAACAGTGTATTGTGTTTATAACCGAGCAGAATGAACAGTCTTCAAGTGGGGAAGCAGTTATTATTTTGTTATGCTGAGCACCTGAATTAGGCATCAGCAGAGTGTTCAGGTGTTCCCTGAGTAAAGCTGAGAGGCAGAGTCTTTTTTAAATTTTTTTTAGGTTCTTAAGAGCTCTTCTCCATGCTTTACCTTCCTCTCGAAGCAGAGTACTTTTAAAGAGACTACTAGGCATAGAGCAAGCTGAGCAGCATCAACTTCTTTGATGCCTTCTGACAAATTCCTTGCTTTCCTGACAGAGGCTGTAATGTCTATAAAGATAAATTTTCTCCTTACCCAGTCCCATCCATGACCCTGCAGGACAGAGCCATATTTGCTCATACAGTTTTGGGGCCTATGATGTGTGAGGAGCAGCTTCTCATTGTTGAAACCAAATCAACAGGATTTGTTGGGTTTTGTGTTTTGAATTTCTTTTTCTTTTTTTTTAATATTTGGGCTGTGTTCATTTTGATGCAGCACAAACACAATCCAAACTGAGCTGGAAGTGTGTATGGTAACTTTGACTGGTTGGTTTCTCATGAGTTACTCTGCCTTATGGAACAGTGAAGTTGCATTTTAGGTCCATTCAGTCTTGTTTCCTCCTGCTTGTTATTTTTAGTTGAGGGAGTCACGCCAGTAGCAGTACATGAAACTGTCAGGTTTGTGAAGCACAGAAGTGTAGAAGTGCAGTTTTCCCATTTTCACATGAGGAAGTGTTAGAAGTGGGCTGCAGTCTCTTTGTGGTAGAGAGAGGTGCTGGGCCTGGCTGATGTTTGGAGGAGAGTCTTTTAATTCAGGAATAGATAAGCACTGATGCAGAAAGTGATAATTCAAGAAATAATACATGGGGATTTTATTGTCCTGGATATTGCTGAGTGCTGCACTGCTGGAGTCAGCTTTGCATAAAATATAAACCTTGGTGTGACTCATTGAGTTCTATTTGCAGTTATCAAACATAGTGATTTGATTTTGTGAGTGTAGGAGAATTAACTCTAGGTTCTTAAATTCGAAAGATGTCTATTTTCTTGAGCTGTTTCTCTGCTTTAAAACTACACTTGGCCTCATGTTCCATTGCCTAGCTCTGCATTTTAAGGGTGAAATTAAAGCAAAAGATGCACTGTGGGTCACTGGCAGGTGTAGTGCAGTGCTGTTTCAGAGGAGCAGATGCTTTCGTACAAATTGGAGAATAGGCAAGGAAGAATCATTGTATAAAGAAAATGGGCAGCATCTTCATGCTTTCCCTCCTCCTCCTTCTCTCCTCCCGTACTTATTTTTCCTCAGGAGTAGTAGCTGAGTAACAGAAGACAGACACACACATGGGGAATACAGAAGGCATGAGCATGAGGAAGAGACCTGAATGCAGGAAAAGGCTCTGTTTTTTCCAGGTAGCTGGGGCTTGTTCCACAATGCCACTTGTACTATCTCAGCTCAAATAAAAGTTGACTGCATGTCAGAGTTGGTGTAGAAGAGAGGAAGTGCAGAAGTCAGTTTTTATTGACTGTAACAGATTAGAAAGAACTTGAGGACATTACTGAAATGAGAACAGATCTCTGCTTGTAACACAGTCTCTGGTGCAGTGTTGGATGTAGCCCAAACTGCCAGGCCTGCAAAATTCTTAACCTCTTTTAGTAGATTTAGAATTCCATCGGTGTCTTTATTACTGACTGTTCCTGCTTATTTAAGCTGACAGTTATCATAGTAAATGCAGGTCCTCCAAAGTGCAGCAAACAGCAGTGTTGGGGACTGAGTGCATATTCTCTAATGAAAATTTTCCTTGCATGCTCTGCTGTGCTTTTAGATGTATCCAGCTCTACATCAGTGTTTAGACAAACAAAAGCTTGTGATAGGAGAGCATGTATCTGTCTTGCAGGATGGGTTTTGGCAGGTTTTTTTTTCCACTGGTAATTATGAACAATAGGAACAGTCTTAGAAAATACTTACTGGGGTTTGGAGCCAAGTGAACCTTTGTGCAGTTGTATAATTGCATGAAAACACAGGATAGTAAGTTATTTCAGTGCCAGAATGGGAATCCAGGTAACTGGCTTTAGCATAAAATGTTTTTACAGTGTGGAACAAGTGCTTAAGAAGTCACCAGGAAATTATATAAAGAAACACAACAGTCAGTACATGTATTCTTTTGTTTTTGAAACTAAATGCAGTGGGGCATGGCTAGAAGCTTTGCTGTCAATGATTTATAAAATTATATAAGAAACCTAAATGTCATAATTGTAGTGAGCTTATTTGACATATGAAAATAATGTAACTGCTTTAAAAAAATCACCTGCTGAAGAGGTCTGAGTGACAAGAATGGTTCAGGTTTTGAAGTTATACTTCAATGCAGAGAATCACTGAAATTAATTGGAATGGGGGATATGGCTGAGCTGCTTCAGTTTTTTTTCTGCTCTTACACGAGTCTTTCAAATTAGGACTTTGAAAATATATAGGTCTAAGGTCATCTTGGTACGTGCTGTACCCTAACTGTGAAAAATATTTAGGTACGTTTTGGTATAGGGTTCAATTCTATAAATAACACTTTCCTCTCTGTGCTAGGTAAAGCAGCAGGGTTTTGTTGCTGTTGAGGAAGGAAGCTGGTTCATTGTCTCAGCACTAAGCAGCATTTTCTCCCTCCAGGGACTTGCAGAAGCATCTAGAATGTGTAGGTGTTTCTTTAATCTTGGAGAAGGAACTTATTAAGCTTTCTGGTGCAGAACTGTATGAGCCACTTACTCTTAACAGATGTTATCTGCACAAGTAGGGAGTTGCAGGTCTGGTAGACATTTGTGGCATTCAACAGTTTAAACAGTTTTCAGGTTTGAACATATGCCTTTGCCTTAAAATCTGAATAGTTTCAGGTATTTTATGTGGAAGAAAGGTGGTTCAATAGTGAGGTTGCTGCTCTGGGACTTGGGAAACAGGTTCAGCTCACTGTGTTGCCAAAAAGCTTCCTGTGTGGCCTGGGACAAGCTGCTGCTGTGTCCCTCCGTTCTTATACTGAGAGTGCTGAGCAGCAGCAGCAGCTCTGCATCACAGGAGTGGTCAGGGTGTATCAGGTTGGATGTGGCTGGGGAGGTGCTGATGTGGGGCACAGAGCTCCCTCGTGCTGGGAGGGAGAAGCTGAAGACACTGCCCAAGCTAAAAAACTAGGGGCAAGCTCCAAGCAGGAGGAGGAAAACCAGAAAAATACAGTGGAAAAAAGGTTTTGACTGGAAACCTCTGGTGTCACTTAGAGAAAGCAAGTCCTTAAAACTTTTAAGGAGCTCTGCATGGCCTTGTTTGTTTAACAGAATTTTAAAACAATGCTTAAAATACCCACACAAACACGTAAATCTTTTATGTTATGGTTCTGCCACACAGGGACAGTAGCAAAGCTCCCTCTGTTCCTTTGTTGGCTGTTCTCTTCTTTGGAAGATGCTTTTAATTCTAGCTAACCATTGCATCCAGATGTTTTGGATATCAATTTAGCTCATTTGTTCTGCTGGCATGGTAAGCAGAATCTCTTAAATTGGGCCTGATTTACTGACTTTTCATGTGAAAGACGTTGAGCTTTTTAACCTCTCCACTCCCCCAAGGGGAAAAAGAATTTGCAGCCGCCTCTAATGAGCAGTGTCTTCAGTAATGCTATAGAGTTAAAAATATTTTGGATTTAAAATCTTCCTGGTGAAAATAGGGCACTGTCATTGCTATAAATTGAAAATGTAGACCAGACAGCAATTATCAAGCTTTGCAAACATGTTTTCGTTTTTGAGAATCAACACTCCCAGGAGCAGTCTCTGTATACTGACAGATAGGTGATAAATGAATTCGTTTAATATGTAATTGTTTTGATGCGTATGCTCTCCCTGGGTGCTTTGGTACCCACCACATTTACATCCCATGTCCAAGAAAATGTGTTGGAACTTGTTCAGACTAGTGACTTAATTAAGTGTTCTGTTAAGCACTAAAACAGTTACATGCCAGGTTTGTTGTAAGAGTGAGCAGTCCTCTTAAAACTGCACTTCAAAAGATGTTGTTCAATATGTTGGTTAACTCTTTAGGGAGGCTGAGAATGACAAATGGGAACTTAGGCTGGGCTAATAATTCAGCTGGCAAGTTGTTCCTATGTCTGGTAGACTCTGCCTGTGTGTGCAGCAGTGCTGGGAGGTTGGGTAACTTTGGATGTTAAAAGTGTGTCTGCTGATTCAGGACTTCAGGGTTTGGTTATCTTGATCTTTTTATCATTAACCTTTTGTTTCTTCCTTAAATCAAGTTCACCGTAGATGCTGCAGTTTATCTATACTGTCTTCCTGCTTTGTGCTGGTGCCCTGATTTTGGGGTGGAGGAACATGATTCCTTCAGGAGGTCCGTTTGCTGCCTTTTTGTGGGAGGCAGCAGTACAAAGTGTTGAAAACCAGCCTGTTGCATACTCGTGGTACATCCAGGATTCCCAGGCTTGCTGGATTTACACGAGGACTTGGGATTCTTCTGGAGCATTTCTGCCTCGCTGTGTGTAGGTCAGAGAAATCCCACAAAATGCCAAGAGCCTGCCTGGTACTTTGGGATTGTTGTGTGGGTGGAGGGGTGTTATTCTCCCTACACACCATGACTGAGGTTTTGGGAAACACCTGTGTCAGTGCAGAGCAGCAGCTGGGCAGTGACTGGTATTTGTGTCATCCCACAAATGAGGAGGAAGGTGAGGCAGAAGGCCACAATCAGGCATGGGCTGTACCTGACCTGAGGACAATTCCCTGTGCTCAGGGCTTGGTTCCAAGGAGGAAGGCTGCTGGAAATGAATTCTGTGAGGAGTTACAGTGAGTGATGTGCTTCTAGTGAAGTGCTGGTGTGCTGGTGCTGTGCTACAAAACCTGGCACTGCAGAGCAGCTTTCACTTTGTGGGGTTTATCTGTGTGTCACGTGAGACTTCCATGAAATGTGCCAGAGTGGGGTTTGATTTCCTTAATTTAATGTGTATAAAAAAAGGGAGGGGGAGGGTAATGTCCCGAAAACTTTGCCATTTGATGGGAGCTTAATTTTCCCTTCCCACCTTGGTGAACAGGAGCTGGCGTGTTCTGTAAATGCAGATTGGTTCTCTTGTGTGAGACAGACAAAGCCCTGCTCTTCCTAAAGAGCTTTCACCACACTTGCACTTACTGAAGAGCTCTGAGATTAGTCCTAATCTCTGGAAATCCTTGTGTAGCACTGATATAATTGATGAGTGAGCTGGATTCTGGAGGAAATATCAGTCTTTGCAGTAGAGGGAATTTTGGCCCACATAGTGGATTATACAATGAAATGAAAACAATCTGTACTGTAAATATTAAAATAAATGAGGTGAAAATTGAACAGCAATGATTTTTTTCCTTTCCAAAGTTTTAATGTAGGTGAATCATTACATTTTTTTTATTCTGTATCGAATTTGCTAAATTAGATCTACAAAATCAAAATTGATAATCAGTTACTCGCTTTGTGTACTTTGATTTCATTAAGTCCTTTTATATCTTAAAAAAGGGTTAAACCACATATTCACCTGATAATGTTCTTTTCATTATTTGATATTGAAATGAGCTGAAAAATCAGTTATTTACTGCCCTTTCTTTAGCAATATGAGAGTATTCTGTGAAAACTGATGATATTGCTAATTTCCTAAGGCGCTGGCCTTTCCATTTCTTATATATTTCCCAGGAAGGTCTGTGTTTATTTGTACTGCTGAGTTTATACCCAGGATTCAGAGTGAAAATCAGCAAGACTGCCTCAAAAATGGCAAACTTCATTATTCAACCAGCCTCACCTTCATTTTGTACTGGACTTCCTAAAGTTAAGCTTCACCAGGATTTGTAGCTTGATCCAGGTGGGAATTGGAAATAGTTGGGAGTGTGTGGAATTCAAGTGCTTGGAGTGGTTGGCCTGGATTTTACAGTTACTAGTTTATTATTGAAATTAAACAGGGTTTTTTCTAATGACTAACTAGTAATAATAAGTAATCTTAATAAGTAATCTGGTTATTTCCTGCTTAATTTTTAATTTGTTTTGGTTGTCATGAATGGCCACTTTTTATAGACTAAGCATGTAAGCATCTTCAAGAACAAGGACCTAATTTGCCATATTTGGAGTTTTGTAGGTGGCACTGGTTTAAAATTTTGAAACAGCTGATAAAATCAAAAATAATTGTAAATATAAATCAACCATGAACTTACATTTGTAAGTATTTTAACTAGTATGTAACTGAAATTAATAAGCATCTAAAAACTTGGTTTGGGGCTTGTGTGAGATATAAGTCAAAGTGAATTAGAGTAAATATATTTTGTTTTATTGTATTTATCTCTGATTATGTCTCATTTTGAGTAACTATATTATCTAGAGGCTTAATATAAAGTGATGAAAATTACATCTGACTCTTGTAAAGACTTGGTGTTATTGAACATATTCTATTACTGTCTCTTAGCTTTGTTATTTTACTTCATTGCCTTGTAAACTGATCATCACTCATAAGTTATTAATGGATTAATTTCAAGAGTGGTTTTTTATAATGGCCTCGTTGCACAGGATGCTTCCCTTTATTTGTGTTAGCTCAGTGCATTTAGAGGGACAATTAAAATAATTGTTTTAGCTGACCAAAACCCATTAATAGGTGAGTTTGTTTTTTTTCCTTTTTGTTTTGACTTAAAAGATCAGTGATAGAGAGGAGTTTTGCATCCTGTGCAGTGCATTTCCTCATTCCATCATATCCCAAAGCCTTTGGCTGCTATTGCAAATACCTTGAAATGGAGGAAAATAGTTCAGTTAAGAACAGGAAACATCACTTAGAGAAATTTCTGCAGAAGTTTTTGAGGAAGTCCCGGTCTGTTCCATCTTGGAACTTGCAGATCAGTGTTTGAATGTAGATCCATCAGGGGATGATGGATTCAGGAAACTTCAGAACATTTTCTGTAGAACTCCAGATTTCCCTTAGAACATACTGATTTTTTTTTCAGAGGTAACATTACAGGATACTATTGAATAAAATTAATCATTTGACTTGCTGAGGTACACTGGAGAAGACGGGAGTGGCTGGCTGACCCTGATTTAACAAGTGTTCCTGGAAAACAGCAGATCAGCATTTTGAGCACAGAATCACGACTGGGTAAGACTTAAGTTCAAGATAAGGCTGCTGGTTTTGTTAGGTGATTCATCACTGCAATGATGATTTTTCTGTGTTGTGGTCTGCTTGGAAGTTGGATTAGGTACTGGGGGAGGGATGTATCTTTTGACATTCCTCGTAGTTCGGTCAGGGATAGGAGAGGTCAATGCCACTTGTACTGAAGGTTTTTTAATTTGGAAAATTAAGTTGATTTCTGCTTAGGAAGTTTTTTCCAGGTGAA
>WAAG01012747.1:801-23745 GCA_013390105.1 Tichodroma muraria | reverse complement strand
TGTCTTTCGAATTACTGGCTTTATAATCTTATTATCTGTGGGTCCTGTGTTATTTTATTTCCTTATGAAAAAGGAACATAAAGAGAAAGGTGCTAATATCTCATGACCTAATTTAGCTGGAGCCATGCTCTTCTTTAGCATCACAATGGCTACGTCAGTGGAGAATTCCCAGGCCTAGTGATTTGTCACTCCTATATTTAGACTCCCAGTCATACTTATGTATATTGCACAAAGCCAGTCCCACATCAGCTTTCACAGCAGTCTGAGTGGAATTGCTCTGTATTCTGCTCAAACCTTTTATCCTTGAAGGGAAAAAAATACAAGAGAACATTGAAACTCACATTATTTTTATTTGTTGTTGGTTCACCTTTCCAACAGTGGTAGGTTGTGCACACTATCATCTTCTCTCTCTTCCAAAATGAAAACCAGCTGGCTTTTGACATTCCTGATCAGGTTTAGGAGTCAGCTAGGTGCCAAGTTTCGCTCTTCTTGGTATTATGCAACACTCCTACAGAGCCCTCAAGCAGAATCTTAGAAGCCTACACAACCTTAAGCTGAAAACTAGAGGTGTTTGTACAATGAGGCAGCAATTTTGAAGATTATGCCCTTGAACGTCAGTGCTTCTTTGTGGATGGGTCAGAAAGTTTTCATGTCCTTTTTCCCAGTACTGCAAGCCAGCTGGATGCAAGCCAGATCCATGTTCTGTCTAGAAGCTGGGCATAGTAGTATTAGCCTGGGCCAAAAATTCCTCTCTAGTGACAAGGCAGCTAACTCAGGCTCAGTGCCACGTTGTTGCAACTGGACTTTTCGCAGAACACGCACAGAGCAGAAGCAAGATGGTGGTGTCTGCCCTGACCTCCTGTGTCTCCTTCACTTTCTTCTGAGGGGTCTGCCCTGCACTGCCTCTTCTTCTGCTTTCTGACTGGCGCAGAATTACATTCAAACAACCTGGATTGAAGAATTCTGGCAGTAGGATTGTCCTTTCTGATAATTAGATGAAAAGAACAGTCCTGTCTTCTTTGTTTCTTCTCTGTTGATAACTCAGACCCCAGAGCATGTAGAAATATAAGAGGTTTAGAGAATCTGAAGATACAGGTTGCATTGATTTGTTCCCTAGCTATCACAACTTATGTCCTTCTCAAAATTCCATCAATACTCCATCCAAAGAAGAAATCAAAACAATTTTTCCTCTGCCACAGCTTTTAGTATGCTGATGGAAAATGTGTTGGAATTTTGACTTATACTCTAGTTTGAAATAGATACATCAGTTTGTACCAGGCAGTGATTCGACTGGAAAACTCCTTACCACACCCAAAAGAAATGAAATGAGTAATTAGAAGTATTCTCTTTAATCATGGAAAAGAGCCTTGTATCCAAATTTATGCAGACTCCCTTAAAGACATGACCAGGTTCTCCTTTCATCATCATCAGATTTGCTTTGTGTGTCTCAGTTAGCTTCCTTTAAGTTGCGCCACTGGTTTATGCTAGAGTTACGGAGAGATCTTGCTCCCAGGCATTTGAGGAAATCCCACCCTTTTCCTTATTTTTTGTGTCTTTTGTTATTTCTCGTATGAACTGGTATCATAAATATTTAGATGGAAATGGCTAATAGGAAAATTGTATGGTTTCTAAGTTCAATGAGCCATTAAATAGGTTCTAATAATCTCAATAAAAGTTTGGAATATTTAATAACAAGAATCAGACACATAGGTTGCTCGATTGCTACCAGACTCTCAGTAAATACTGTCAGTGGTTCATATGCTATGGGCTCCTCAACACCCTCAAAGAAGAGCTTCTGGGAATGGGGGAGGGAATCAACCAAATAGTGTGTATACAACATGCTGTTCAAGAAAATATAGCTTTTTTTTTTGAAAATGCTGTTCGCTGTATGCTTTTTATCATCACTGTGGAAGGTTTAAAGGTTTTCCAATAAGCAATTAGACAACTAATCACACTTTGCATTTATATTAATTTACACTTGTATTGCATGTAACATCATGGGTTGCAGTGGCCTTTACTGGAACTGACACTCTCACAAATTGGAAATTTGAGATGAACACAGTCACCTTCTCCAAGGCAAAGGCCCCTCACGTCTCAGAGACTGGGGAAGATGTTAGTTTAATCAAATTACATCAGGGCATAAAGCCAAGTAGAAAACTTTGGTTAGCAGCATCTCCCTCTAGAACCCTTCTCTTCCTTGACTATATAGAGAATTTAGGAATTGCTTAGTTAGGTAATTGAAAGTTAGGTAAGGTTGTACATTAGGGTCCTAATGTACATTGCAGATCTCTTTGCTCTATCCACCTAAGAAGAATTAAATATTTATCAGGACAGGTAAAGACACTCAGACTCTGATATGTGTTTCTACAAAAATTTCCTTGAGTAAATGTGAAAATCTTCCCTACCTTGGTCAGTGATATATGGGCCAAACTCACTAAATCATTTTCGTAATGAGCAGTCTGCTTATGTCGTAGGATCATAGATTGCTTTGGATTGGAAGGGACCTTAAAGATCATCTCATTCCAACTTCCCTGCCATGGGCAGGGACACCTTCCACTAGACCAACTGCTCAAAGCCTCATCCAGCCTGGTCTTGAACATTTCCAGGATGAAGCATCCCCAGCTTCTCTGGACATCTTTTTCCAATACCTGACCACCCTCTCAGGAAGGAATTTCTTCCTTATATCTAATCTAAATCTTCTCTCTTTCAGTGTGAAGCTTTTCCCCCTTGTCTTGTCATTACACATTGTCTCCAGTTCTCTTGTAGCCCCCTTTAGGTACTGGAAGGCCACAATGGGGATTCCCCATAGCCTTCTCTCCTCCAGGCTGAACAGCCTCAGCTCTCCCAGACTTTTTAGGAGAAGTGTTCCAGGGCTCTGATCACCTGTGGGGCCTCCTCTGGGTTCACACCAACTGCTCCATGTTCTTCTTATGCTGGAGGCCCCAGAGGCCACGGTACTCCAGATGGGGTCTCACAAGTGCAAGGTAGGGGGGCAGAAACACCTCCCTCAAGCTGCTGATCATGCTTCTCTTGATGAAACCCAGGATATGAGCCCAATGCCTTTGTTGTTTGATCTTGTGACTTCCGAAAGGTGACAGTAAAGTGCCTCCATCTACAGAGACCCCCAAGTATAGAGACCCCCATGCTTGTTTTACGTTCTCTAGAGGTGCCTTTCTGAAGGCAGGACCATGTCTGTCCATCGTTACAGACATTTATGATATTTGATGAGATAGATCAGAGCTTCAGGTGGTACAGCTGCAGGAAGCAATAAACTAGTTCAACATTCTCCTAGCTTGTATTAACTAGATAAGAGGCACTCACATTAGCTGTACTGTACACCTTTTAAATTTGCAGTGGAGGAAGTGTGAGAACAGGGAAAGGAGAGATGCTTGATCTGCCCTACACCTTCCTTGCTCTTATCTCCTTGTGCAAATGATAGATGAAGTTACTATGCCTGTAATCCCTGCTGAGTGAACAGAAAAAAGAATGAACAGTGTTTCCAAAACATTTCCAGCAAGATTGCATAATCCCTCTGCAGAGATCTGCAGGCTCCACCTGGCCAACTGTTTGTGCAGCTGTAGCTCTTCTTGGAGCTCTGGCCATGCCCACCTGGATTTTCTCTGACTAACCAGGTGACACCTGCCCTTAAGCACCATTGCTTCTATGTTTGACTTATGGATGACTTTACTTACTTATGGATATACACACCATGTGTAGGGTGGGACAATAATCCCTCTGAAGACATTAATTTCTTTGGGTTTGTTCATCATGGGAGCATTAAACAGCTAATGAGTTAGGTCTCCTATCCCTCAGACCACTATTTGTTTAATTGTCTCTTGGTAATTTCTATATCTGATGAATCTGTCCTCCGTCCATTTAAAATTAATATTACATTAGCTGTTCAGTGTGGGAACTGACTCTTGGTTGTGCCTTTCACAGCTTAAGAGGACTCTGGGGCACAAAACCTGCAGATGTTACCTCGATAATAACCAAGCTTGCATTTCACGACATGTGTCCTGGTTTCAGCTGGGATAGACTTGATTTTATTCTTAGTAGCTGGTGTGTTTCAGATTCAGCATGAGAATAACTTTGATAACCCACTGCTGTTTGGATTGGTGCTGGGCGGTGCTTACCCTGAGCCCCGAACTTCTCAGTGTCCTGGGCTCTGCCAGGGAGCAGCTGCACCAGAAGCCAGGAGGGAACATGGCCAGCAGAGGTGACCTGAACTGGCCAAAGGGATGTTCCACACCCTAGAATATAACACTCCATGTATAAAATGGGGGGAATTGGTCAGGAGAGGTTGATCACTGCTTGGGGTTCAGCTGAACATCAGACAGTGGGTAAAGAGCAATCGTATTGTGCATCACTTGCCTTTCTCGGATGTTATTCCTCTCTCTTTTTGCTTTTATTTACAATTACTATTATTATTATTATCATCATAATAATAATCATCATAATTTCATTATTATTGTTGCAGACGATTTTATTTCACTTATTAAACAGTTCTTATCTCAACCCATGGATTTTAACTCTTTCAGATTCTCCTCCCTGTCTCACTGGGGGTGGGAGGAAGGGGTAGGAGTAAGTGTGTGGCTGTGTGGTACTTAGTTGCTGGCTGGGGTTAGAGCTCAACAACATGTATATGCATCTATAACTGAGTACCTCTTGCATATTTTGGAAGCATAAAAATGTCCATTAAGTTCAGCGATGGACACTCAAGTCTGTTGATCAGGTTCAACTAGGTAAAAAAAACTTGAACATATTCACAGGGATTTAACTCCAGTAGCATTAATGTAAGTGCACTGATGGAGAGAACAACCAGAATTAGATTACGTAGTATGACACACTGCCCTTTCAGGCAGCTTTACAAATGCTGAGGCCTATATCTGCACAGAGTTTATGTTACATTTAGGCCCTTGTCAAGGAATTCAATCTGTGCAGGAAATCTTTCATGGGTACACAGAATTCCATTAACGATAGCAAGGGCCCATCTAGGCAGCAGGACACATGTGTCTGGATAAAGGGTGGTGGCACATTTATTTATTTATTTAATTATCTATCATCTATCTATTATCTATCTATCTATCTATTAATAAAATGTCATCATTAGTTGCAACAATTTTTTATTTCCAGGTTGAAATAAATAAGCTTTCACACATTCTGCTGTGGTACTTCAAGATAGCTCTGACTGTCTTATCAAGCCGATGGCATTAAGATAGTGGAGGGTCAGATGGAAATTATGTGCCTGGAGTTTTGCCAGAGCTACTGAAGCACATGCTTGGTTCTTTCTAAAAGCAGTTGTGATCTTTGGAACCTTGTACCATTAAAGCTATACTGGCCATTAGTATGGCACTCACTCTTCACAGCCAGCTATGAAATACGTGGAAGGTTCCTTTTTCTGGCCTTATTTATCATTTGTGTCTGGAAATTGAAGTGAGGCAGAAATAGTCCTTCTATTCCTCCATCACATGCAAACAGGTACTGTGACATAGGCCATCTTTGGCTGTACTTTCTAATTTCTTTCAGGTAAGAAATCTATGTTCAGAACCCTTTTGAAAGCCCAATCAAAAGGAAGAAAACTCTTTATTGACAGCACATTCCTGTGTGCTAATTAACTGATAGGCAGAGGAGGTGGAAACTGTCCTTGTACCCTCCTCTAATCAATTGGTAGTGGAAATCTGAGATTCTTCCTCATCATGGGAACAAGTGGAAAAATATAGCAGAAAGAGAAGCACACTTTCTGTGCTGACTTGCAGGTGTGGCAATGGTCTGACTTGCTTGTAAAGCCTCTGCCACTGCAGTGGCAGCTCAATGAAACTGGGCTGTAGTAAATGTGATTATTTGCAGCCTCTGTATGCTCCTGTGTGCCTCTGCAGCCCTCCATCAGGGCTGCCAAGGTCTTTTCTTTGCAGCGCCCCTTGTTCTCCACTCTAACAATAACCTCGCAGAGTAGCTTTGGCTGGCACCTCGCTCATGACTCTTAGGCAGGGCACTGTTTGAAATTAGATACAACAGACTACTTTCAGAGTGAATGCTGAGCCTGCAATTACAAATTCAAGCCTACAAAACCACAGCTGCAGCATGGCTATAATGGTTTCTCAGAGGTGTTCTTGCAGCAGAGTGTGGCTGGGTGCGATGACTGATGTGTAGGGTAGATAAACTCATACCTCTAGCTCTTCATTTCTCAGGCTGTGATCAAGCATGTTATTCCAGATAGAATTGAGCCAGGGTAAGAGGTTATCGCCCCTGTCTGCTTGTCATGGTTCTCCTCAGTACTCTGGATACTCCCACCCCTATACCTCCTGAAATAACTGCTTATGTGGTCCCTTCCTACCCTAATCTTCCCTCTTCACCAAATTGGGAGGGCGTTTAAACTCAATAATGTAAGCCACATTTATTTATTATTTATCTCTTGATTAGTTTTCTGAACGGTGTGTTTTTGGAAGGGGTGGTTTAAGGCTGGTCTATACCAGCAGGTTCGTGAGAACGATTACACCAATTTACCCTGCCCAAGTGAAGACAGACCCACTTTTACCAGTAACATGGCCAGACACTCCTGCTGTTTCTCTTGTGCTAGGCTCAGTGTTTCTCTTGTGCTGGGCTCAGGTGATGATCATATACATGCATGAGCCTTTTGCTAATTGAATGAGCCAACTCAGCTCTCCAGAAGGGTAAGGTGAGCACTAGAACAGGTGAAGGAAAGGACTGGACTGTGCAGTTGGGGCAGAGACAAAGGAGTACAACCATTTGCTGACAGCACATGCCTATAATGTGAGCAGATGAGGCAACCCTGGGAGCTGTAGGGAGCAATTCTTGTACATTTCCACTGCTAGATCTGAAGGAGTGGCAACTTCAGGATATGAAAAGAGATTGATGATGAGTTGATGACCCCCCTACTAAGGATTCTGGATGCTCAGCTATTTATTAAAGTTTTGAGTGAGGTAGAGATCACTAAATGCAGCCTTTTTAGAAACTAGTCAGGAGTTTGTGCTTCTCCAGGCTGCTGCTGGAAATACAATCTGCATTTGGAATCATGTGAAGTTGTTTGGTAAAAGCACTTGAGCATGCTTTATTGGAAGGGTGCCTCAACATCTTTCTTTGAGGTCTGATGGGATTCTGCTGGGATGAGGACATAAGTCTACTGCTGGGTCCTGCCTGGGTCCTCTCCCCACACCAGGTGAGAGTGGCTTGGCAGACAGCTGATGCAGTGAATTGCAAATATGATCTGTCCCGCAAGTGATGATAAGCATAAAAGGGAGGAATAGTAACCATGGGATTTAATTGCAATATTTGAATCGGTTTGCTTACCTATGCCCTCCATCTTCTGACTCCCCACTCTCCTAGAGAAGAATGGGGAGCTGTCTGTGACCTGTGCAACACACCTCTCAGAATAGACGTGTATCTGTGTGCCACTGACTGGCAGATAAACATCTTTAGTAATATCATCATCAAGTGTAGGTAAATGAGAGGACTAAGCTCTGATTTTCCTCAATTTTCAACTCAGGCACGTCTTTGTAACTCAGCATGCTCCTATATATACAGAGAAATGCCAGCTCAGCAGTGATGAGCAGTATGATTTCCCACTCTCCCTGGTGCTTAAGCTGGGACATATTTTTACAAGTGATTAGGCCATTAACTCACCAACTCCAAACAGGACTAAGAAGGAATTAAATTCTGTGGGAAAGATGTGTTCAGTGGCGTTTTAACTTGCTCTGTTCCTCAGGGCAAGATCCATAAACCTCTTGGATGTAGCTAGAGACCTGTTCAAATAAACCCTGACCCTGGGCACTTCATTGGTGAATGCATTGTGCAATTTCACCCACTCTTCCCATTAGACTTTTCAGACATCTCCTGTGTAGTCTCACCCTTCATAGGAGCTGAGAACTACAGTAGCTATAAAACTTGAGGAGTAATGAAGCTCATCCCTAATTGAAATGAACACCTCAGATTATATGTTGGAGCTTCCTGTTTTATTAGAGGCTGTTCCCTCCCCCTGTGCTGTCATTGAAGAGGTCACACCATGGATTTGCAACTTCCCCAGATAATGAGAACTTTCTGGTGGAAAGATCTGGGCTGGAGGAATGAGAAGCTTGAGAAACTTGACATCCCAAATACCCCATCTCCCACACAGCCAGGGTGTGTGAGAGCCTGGAGGATTTCCGCAGAGCGAGGTGGTGATAAGGCAGTCCTGTTTCACAGCCCAGCTGGTGTGGACCTGCGAGATTCCTTCAGCAGAGAGTTTCACTGATCCCTGCCCGAGATCACTGCCCATGAGCCAGCCCAGTGGGGAACATGCCTGGCCCTTCCAACCCCACTGCAGGACAAACTGCTGGTGCAGCTGTAACCTCAAACCCATCAGTCCAGAGAAGGATGTGGCTCGAGCTCATGGCTCAGCTCTGTTTCTACCGTGATCTTTGGGGAGAGGAGGGCAGCACTGCAGTCCCCATCCGAAGTATTCTACTTCTTCAATTTTCCAGCTTTTCTCTTCCTTGAAGACAATTGATGAGACAGATTCCCTACAAAGATCCAGACACCCTTCTCCCAGCTTATCCGGCCTTCCCTCCCCTTCTGCCCTTGTGTGTGGGGAGGCTCTGTGGGGGCCCATGGCTCTGTGGGCAACCTGTGCATGTCACCTGTGACAGACACCCCCAAGAACATGGGGGCAGGATAAAAGAGTCATGAAATCATCAAGGCTGGAAAAGACCTCCAAGGTCATTGAGTCCAACTGCTAACCTAGCACTGCCATGGAAAGCCAGCTCCCCATCTCTGTCAGCTGCGTGTTGCCCTTTCAGGACTTATTTTGTGCCACTTTCGTAATTAAAATGTGATAGAAAGGATGTGCAGGCTCCTTGCTTTTTGCAGAAGGACTTGGCTTCTTTCCATGTGTTCATGCTGTGGGCTGTGTGAAGGAAAGCAGAGTGGAATCTGCTGTGATCTCATGCTTGGCTTTCACCAGCTTCTCTCTAGAGACACACAAAATTTTGACTAGCAGGGGTTTTACAAAATCCTGAAGATCTGTAAAAGGTTCTGTAGAACAGGGAGTGTGGAGAGGTGATGCAGTGGTTCTCAGCTTCTCATCTGATTTTTGTAGCTGAACCTAATTTTTGGCTTTAGGTTCAGTGTGCCCATCTGGGAAATGGGTCCAGGAATACCAAGGTGGGTTCCTTCAGCTCAGCTTGTTCCCACTTCCACAGCTTTTCTTGTAGGAGACGTGGGGAGAGACCTTCACCAAGCAACAGGCCAGACTGCTCCCGTCTCTGTAGGTTAATGTGATCACAGACACTGCAGCAGAGGTGGGAAGGTGACCTCCAACAGGGCTGGTCTTCAGCTGGCAACAGGCCTCTGCAAAGGGAATGGCTCTGCACAGTGCATCAGTTTGCTGCTTTTTTGCAGTGATATGGGCTCGGCTAGTGTGATGCTTACAAATTAATTTTAGTCCCTGTCTTAGAAACACCAGGGAAGCATTAGATAATGAAGGCAACACAACCTCCCTGCCTCCTGTGGGTGGGTGGAAAAGAGAACCTTGTGTTTCCTCACACTGCGATCAGTGCCATTCAGAAGGTTTTAATGAGTTACACAGAAAGAGTTAGGAGCAAAACAAGGAAAAAAAAACAAACCTCGCCCTTCTGTGAAAGCAGAGTCGCAGCAACCCCCTGAATCTAGATAGTCAGGACTGGGAAAGAAAATGGCCTCACCCGTAATTTATGGCTCACTATATAGCCACAGAAGCTTTGCCACTTGCAAATACGACCCTTAGTGGGTTATTAACCCGAGTCTCAAGAGGCTCACGTTAACACATTCGTCCTGTTAATTAATTAGCTGAAATATGCATGCCTTCCTCTAATGCTAGCTTGCAAAGGGTAACATGAATTTTGATTATACTTAATCCCATATGAAATACAACAGACGCTCACACTATGTAAACAGTGACAGGCAACTTAGAAACCTCTGTGATCCAACAGGATCTGATCATAAAGGCTGGTGTCTGGCAATCTGAAAAAATATTTCAACACAGAACTGCCGTGGTATTAAAAATTAAGCGGTGTTTGTTTCATCATTGGCTTGTCTTCGGCAGCAATGGAAGCAGTTGTAATACTAACGCCAGTCAGGTAGTCATGTTATAGAGGCTTTATCAATACACTTTTCAAACTTTCTTTGTGGAAGAGATATAAATTTATTTGCATCCAGAAGCCTGCCATCTACAAAGCTGCTATAAAGCCTTGGCAGTGAATAGCTGACTTCGAATGTCCTGCTACACACCTTTCCCAAACATTTGATATGCAGCAGGTGAATGTGAAAGGCTTATCAGTCCAACCCAGTGTTATTTCCTGTCATAACTTTGCACAACAAAGGAAGTTTCTGCCCTTGCTGAGCTTTGGTGTTGCGATATGTACTGAGGTTCCATCAGAGAAACCACTTTAATCCTTGGGAAGCTGAAATCAGAGGGAAATGGACAGGGATATTGCTTCTGCAAACTGCAATTTTATCAGCACCCAGCCGTATCCAAGTGTGTGGCTGCAACATGGGAGGCAGCACGAGCGGTGGAGGGATGCTTGCCCAGACTTCTGCTTCAGCAGAATACAAAGAGAGCCTGGACCATGTTTCCAGTGTTATATTTTAGTTTCCCAGTGCTATGAAACAGGAAACAAAAAGGAAGTCTGGGACTTATATTTAAACCTTTAAACCTATTTGGTTATAACTTCTTTTAGAGAGAGATCTTTTGAGGAAGAATGAAGGGATGATGCATTGACCACTATGCCACCAAAACAATTTTCTGCCTTAGGAAACTGCTGTAACTTCATAGTACAGGTAGATGGGTTCTGCAATGCCCTGTGTATTTGGCATAGGCATGGCAGGAAGGAACAAAATTCATCCATTTAAAGGGGATGTGAGATCTGCTGCTTTTGTGTGAATGGGCAATGCAGAGAGCTGGACTTCCTGTGGTTTCATGATAATAGAAATACACTTGCTGATCTTGTCAGCCCCCAGATCTGCCCTTGAAATACTGCTAGGGCTGACAGAATGCTGCTCCTCCTCTTCCCTGCCAGCCCCATCTGATGGGGGGAGCACACTGTTGTTCCTTATCCTCACCTGTAACCAGAGGCTGGGAACGTGAGGAGTGAAGATCCTGACCCTATCTCAAGTAGATAAGGAACGTAAAGTGGCCGTGCAAGCCAGTACAGCAAGGACTAATCAAAGTGCATTTTCCCTTGGCTGTTCCTTGTCCTGTCCTGAGGTGCTGAGAAGGCTGAGGCCCCTGTCCTGCCTTGTGCCGCTGGGGCATCCTCCATAACAGAGCAGAGCAGCTGGGGGATCACAGCCTCCACAGGCCTGTTATGGTGTGAATGCACACCATAACATTCAACTGTGCTGGAGGAAGAGAGATGTGAAAAGAAGGGAAAATAGGTCTTCTGAAGATCATAGAAACGTAGAATCATAGAATATCCTGAATTTGAAGGGAACCATAAAGATGATCGAGTCCAACTCCCTGCTCAGGACAGTCCCAAGAACCGCACTATGTGCCTGAGAGTGTTTTCCAATGCTTTTCCTAATATCCAACCTAAACTTCCCCTGAAACATCTTCATGTTGTTCCCTGGGATCCTGTCACTGGTCACAATAGAGAAGAGATCAGTGTCTGCCCCTCCCCTTTCCCCCATGAGGAAGCTGTAGATAGCTGAGATCTTCCCTCAGTCGCCCCTTCCCCAGGCTGCTGATGCCTTACCTGTGGAGTGAGACTCAAGATAAAACCACTCAGCGTTCACAAGCATAAACATAAATTTAACCACATATTTTTTTTTAAAGGACTTGGGCTGAGTCACCTTTGCTGGATATTAGGCAAAATGTGGGAAAATTTGACTGAGGGAGGAATCTGTAAGAAATGAAGTGTGCATGTGTGCACATATAAGCCCACATGTGTACACACATCTGCCTTTGGGATGCAGTGCCTTATGCAAGTGTAGAAAGAGGTGTCTCCTGCAAGGGGTTTTACTCTTTCAAATGAAGTCAATGAGTGTGTGCTAAATGGAGGTCTGTCTGCATACACAAATTGTTACAATTTAACTAAATAGGTTTCTAAATTAATTTAGTTTAGTCAGTACAACCCCTTTAGTAGCTAACATTGATTCAGCTTAATTGAGTTTGTTCCCAAATTAAGCTAAATCAGCATAAAGCACTCATCAACCAATTTAAGCATTAAGGGCTTGCAATTTTTGCATGTAAGCCAGGTCTGGGTGAGCTGGGGGGTATCCTGATATGCCCAGTGTCCCTGTGTCCTCTGATGGAGAAGTGACCAGGGAGTGCTGTTCCATCTACTTGGTGGAGGTGACTTGGGGACAGCCACCTTGAGGAAGACGATATCAGGATCTTGACTTGTTCTTGGTCCTAAACTGAGTTCTTAATATGTGACTTTGTAATATCATCAGTGTCATTTGGGAGCTTCTTCCATGACTATTATGTGTCAAGTGAACAACAAAAGTTTTTATTGCAAGACATTGGTAGTGGATTTCAATCAGAGAAATATAGTCATAACTTAAAGTACCCCAAACCCATTTTTGAGGAGAAAGTAGCACAAATTGTCTTACTTTTCTTTTGACCCAGAAAATAAAATTCTTAAAATCATGGGCTGACAATATCTCCTTTATGTTCAAGGAAACATAAAGCATTGCTCAAGAAAAAAAAAAAAAGATGTAAAGTGAAGACAGAGCTGGCTTTTCACTGTATTATTTCCTCCAGAAGTTTTTCTTGGATACTGCTATAGTATATATTAATAATGGGACAATATTTCTTTATAGGGTGTATAATTCAATGAAATATACTAACAAGACAGTCACTTTAAAACAAACATTTTCTTAACATCCGATGTCAGAAAAGAAAATGTTTTGTTTTGCAGATGAAACTAATATGTGTTAGCCAGAAGCTGAGTGTTAACCAGGGTAACATAAAAGCTACTGTAAATGGTACTGGAAGACCAAGGGAATAAAACCCCCTCCTTTCCTATTCTCTGGGAAATGTTGGTTCATTGTGTTGGCTTTAAGGCAGAGCACTACAATTCAGCCCATAGGGTAAGTGGATGTGTCTGTAATAGGTCATTTGGCTTCAAATGAGTGTTCCTAATTCCATCCCCCTTTTTTTTTTTTAAGTGAAGTAGGATTTCTGTCTGACAGGTCAGACTGGAAGTGAAAGAAGAGATCAGCAAAGGGGGACTGAGCTCTGTTTTTTTCACCAAAGGCTTTGTGGGCTTTTATAGCAGGAAAGCCTTTAAGGCTTTGAGGGCTTCAAGAGGTCATGAAGGCAGGACAGCAGCAGAACTGCCTCTTCAAGGGCCCCCTAAATGGTTTCACGTCAGGCACGTGTTGTGGACAACAGAAGATCCTTGTTTAGTAATGAAGAAAAAGCCAGCAGTTTTGCTTCTCCACAGCTAGATTTTTAAGCCATAATTGGATCTTGTAACACTGCCAACGTAAAGGCAGAGGGCCACAACAGGGAAGCCTGACACTGCAAGTGAACTGAAACTAAATATAGTTCTCATGCAGTTTAAAAAAACACACATCAAAGCCCAGAGAACCCAGCCCCATCTGAGACTCTTGCCATGGAACAAAATGAGAAAACGACGATGATAGCATATGTATTTTACTGCGGAGCTACAGGCAGGCAAATTAAATAATCTGAGAGTGGCTTTGGCGGGTTGTGATTAAAGATCATTATGTACTGAGCAATCTGAGACAGAATCCAAAACCAGGCTGCTGAGAATGCTCCTGAGTAGAGGCAGCTGTATGAGCCCCATGCAGGCACAGTGACAGTGGGTACTGGACATGGCGATGCTTGGTGAGAAGCTGGCTTTCGAGCCTCTGCTGGCAGACCAACATGGTTTGGGTCTGCCCAAACCATGGAGATCCTATCAGTGTCCCCCTGGTAGCAGAGCTGTTTCATGCAGGCTGTTTCAACTTCTGGGCATCTGCAAGACTCCTTTCCAAATGACAATGGTGTCTGCTGCCATGTCGCCTTGAGGGTGGCAATGCCAACCTGTCCTGGTTCCAGTCAGGACAGGGTCAATTTTTTCAGTTGCTAGGAGGGGGGAGTAGCCAGGGAACCTGGATTATTCTATACCACATCACATCATTTTCCAGGAATGGGGGAATGGGTGCCTTTGTGTTTGGGGTAGTAGGTGTTGTTGGAGGTGACAATCCACAAATGAATAATTAATTTCTTGTATAAAACAGTGTTGTTGATCTTACTGTTTATTTTCTTATCCCATTGCTGTTTCCAGTAAATTGTTCTTGTCTTAACCCATGATTTTTGCCTTCTGTGTCTCCAAGTCTCCTCTCAAACTTGCCACATGGGAGGGAGGAGTGAGCAAGAGGCTCATGGTTTGGAGTGATTTCAGTGGGAACACTAAATTGGAGAATGCTGTTCCTAAATTCCAAGATGGTATGGTTCTTGCTGCACTCTGAGTGGTTTGTCTGGGTATTTGTTAAGTCATCTCAGAGTACCAAATGTCTGTAGCAAACTCACGCAGAGTGTGCAAAGGGCAGAGTGCTGTGAATATGGACTTGGCTACCTTGGTTATCACCTGCTAGTGATCTATAAGCCCAGTTAAAGAATCCTGATGGGTAGAAAACAAATGGGAACAATAGTCAGAGAGAGTGTCAATTTTTTCTGAGGTTAAGAGGTTGGACTACTCAACTTGCAGATGTTTCTTCTAGCCCTACAGACCAGAAAGTTTGGATGGCAAACTTTGGATGGTCCTCTAAGGCCAGGTTTATTCAGAATTTGGAATTTGGTTGGTACCATTACTCAGACCACAAGTTATCTGACACATAGGAGTCTGGATTGAGGCTCAGATAGCCCTTCCCCTCTCCCAGATGATATGAGTTCCTCAGTTTAGGAAGGACCTCAAAATGGAAAAAAAATAAAAATTGAAATGAACTTCCGAGATATTTTCCAGCGTGGGAAAGCAAAACCATTAGAAGTGGGAAGCTTTCAGAGTGTTTTGCATTCAAATTGCACCTTTTATCCTAAGAGATCAAGTACTTCACACATAGCTACAGTCAGCACCCCACTCCATGCAGCCATTTCTGGGGTGGAGCACAGGAAGGAAGATCAAATATGTCTAAAGACACAGGGCCAAAAATGCTCATAGGAAAAGTGAGCATTTCTAAAAGGCCGTGAAAGCAGTGGCATCTAGAAAACCTATAGAAGGTACAGACCATATGGATCACCTTAATCTATTGAAGTGGAGAGTAGAAGTGATTTTAATCCAGTGGGAACTGCTGTAGATATTTTCCCTGCCAGGAAGGCTTCCAAATCCTCTTCCAAGAGATGCAGGAGATTTATACTGCACGTGAAAGGTCTGTCTGGCCAGAAGGAATTGCACGCTCGACTTCTGAAAAGAAACATTAAGGAAATAGAGTTTTCATGAAGAAAGCATCTGTTAGCTTTCATTCTTCCCTTTCATGGGAAAAAATGTGTTATGAAAAAAATGAGGTTTTCCTCTTATGGTCAAAGAGGAGCTGCAGCCTTTCAGCTTGCTCCTTCTCTCTAATATACAAGGGGATTCCCCAGTGATGTTCGTGTTAACCCAGGAGAAACCTGTATGTGGGGATCCATCTAAGAAATTATGTAGTCTCTTTGTTTACCTCTTGCAATGCAGGATTTCCAGCTTTTCAGCAACCTACATGCCAAAACTAAGGGTGTTGTTTTTTGTTTGTTTGGCTGTTGTTGTTGTTTGGTTTTGGTTTTTTTGGTTTTAGTTTCTGGGGGTTTTTTTTGACTATGTGTTTTCCATTTATCCCCACATGCAACTTTTTGGAGAGCAAGCCCGTCCTACATCCTTTCAGGAGCTGGACTCAATGACCTTTGTGGGTCCCTTCCAATGCAGGATATTCTGTGCTTCTATGTCTTACCAAAATTTTTTACATAATTTAAACTATTAAACTTTATCCATTTCATTCCTAAAAGAAAATAGTTAAAGAAATATAATATATTGTATAACATGGAGGCAGAACTATAACCTTAATGTCAGTCTTGCGGGGCACACCATGGGAGCTAAGGAATGGTACAGAAGATTTGTCCAGGAGGTCCAGCTGAGGACAAGGGAGGCACTGAGTAACAAGGCCTGGTGTTTGGCAAAGAACAGGAGAGAGATCAGTTGAACATATCTGGTAAAGGAAGAAAACCAGAGACAATAATCAGGAATTTTTATTACTGATCAACTCATTGGGACAGGAAGTGGCTACTCTTTTTCCCAAGTATGAGGAAGAGACATCAGTAGGACAACTCCTTCAGTAGTAAGATGTGATAATTGCTTAGATACCTCCACCAAGAACAACACAGCTAGATATAGATGAGATGTTACATTCTTGGATGTGCTGAAGACGATGCTGTTTCAGAAAGTGGGAGGAAATGGGCAAGGAAGCAGCTACCTTAAACCTGTTTCTGACTAGCAGAGAAGAACAGCCTGACAATCTAAAGATTTGGTGGTAATTTGGATGAAAACAAGCATTTAATGATAAAAGTCATTATTCCAAGGGACAAAGCTGGACCAGCTGAATAGGGATAATGACTCCAAAAAAAGTAGACTTCAGCAGACTTGGGGAACTGGTAAATAAAGTCTCTGAGGAAAATAATCTCAGGGATAAAGGAATGCAGGAAAGCTGGCAGTTACTAAGCCTATTTTAAAGGCAAATTCCTCTGATGCAGAAGACATTGGAAAAAGAATGAGAGAACAGTACAGTTGCCTCTGGAGCTCTTCAAAGATCTGAAAACGAAAAAGACTTGACAAATGGAGAATGCAGAGACCCCAAGCAGACTTTCCACTGGATTACATTCCCTACCATAAGGTGAAGCTAAAAAGGGAGCAGTCCAGACACCGGCTTTGAAGAGTCCTGGCTGAGTATGCAGCAGAGGGGGCTGCCATGGAGCGCTGTGTTTTATGAGAGTGCACTGCGTGAGCGATGGCTTGCTGAGCTCAAGCATGAGTGTGGCCAAAGGAGGCATGAACAACCTGAGGGTGAAGTCAATGCAGCATTCAGAGACCGTAGTGAGAACCTTGTGTGATTGGCAGAGCACTATACTGCGTTTTGGCTGTATAGTACAATAATGAACTTTGCTTTCCCCTTTGTCCTTTGTGCCCCAGTTTTTGCCCTTCAGGTGGCCAATGTACTAAAAGAGGGTCTCAAAGTGAATTTGAAATAGGAAGGTGATTTCCCATGTTTGCTGCAATTACAAGCCAGGTCAGTAGAAGAGACTGATTTGCAGACTCTATCTAATAGAAATCTCAGTGTTTTGGAGGAGGAACTGACTGTGCAGTGCTGCACACTGGGACAATACAAAGACGTTTGTTCCTGCAGCCCATCCCTGTAGTGACACAGAAACCACAACAATTCTGCAGCTGCCTCTTCCCAGGAAGAACCACAGGGTCACTGCTGGTGTGGGAAGAAGGTCACTGAAGGTTTTCCATGGGATAAGCCCATATGTCTGTTCAGACACTGGGCATGGCCCATATGGGGTGAGATCTTGAGGCTGTAGCTGCTAGGCAGCAAAATGAGGTTTCCTGATGAAAGTTACTGCAGCACAGGACAGGGGCTCTGAGGTGCTGTGACAGGTCTCTGTGAATTGGCTGAGACACCACGAGATGGATAGGAAGCAGATGTGGATGTTTTCCAGGAGTGGATGAGGGACCCTCTCTGCCATTTGAGGTAGGGGTTCAGAGCAGTTGTACCTGCTGTCCTTTCTCTATTTGAACAAGACAGCTTTCTACACCCCTCCCATCCACTTTCCTGGGAATGAAGAAATAGAGGCATGCCATTAGTCCAGGAAAAGGCAGTCTCTTTGCTCCTTGCCACAATTCCAGATCCCACTGAGGACCTCTTGCCCCAGCAGCGTGGTGAGAGATACCACCATGGCACCCTCACTTGCATGGCACTGTGAGGGTCCATCTGTCTCTTAGTTAAAGCCATTATTAGTTCTTTTATGCTTAAAGCTGTCCTCAAACTGAAGGTTGATCAGAGCTCCCTAAGGAACAGTTGGAGTGAGAGTGAGAGTGGTGACCCATCAACCTTCATGTCTGTGGAGTTATTTTGCACCGAGCCCCCCTTGTGGGGAGAGAGATCTGGTAGCACTTCTGGCACTTCATTGATTGCAGGGATTGAGGGAGACCAAACTTGCCCTTTCAGTATTGTCAGACTTGTGTTTAAGGCTGGTGGTTTACATCCCAGGATGTGTTGCTTAATTGTTAATGAATTTGCCTGATGGAGCAGGAATGGGGAAGGGAAAAAAAGTCACAGCTGTGTGAATGTACATGGAGAATCAGGAAAGTCTCATGAGGTTCTGAAATAAAAAGGAAATGAAGGGAAGACTGAGTAAGAAAGGCCAAATCTATGTCAGCTGCTGGAAGGAGGTGAGGTGGGTGCCACTAACAACTGAGGCAAGCCTGATGTCCAGGGTTTGCAGCCAGCCAGGCTATCTTTCCACA
Source organism: Tichodroma muraria (assembly GCA_013390105.1). Taxonomy (NCBI): domain Eukaryota; kingdom Metazoa; phylum Chordata; class Aves; order Passeriformes; family Sittidae; genus Tichodroma; species Tichodroma muraria. The sequence goes on along the minus strand of WAAG01012747.1, from coordinate 5,272 downwards.
TATTATACCTCCACATCTGGCAGAGCAGAATCCTTCTCCCAGGCCTAAAGAATTTGTTGAGGAGCCCTTAGGCCCTTAGGTCTTCCTGAATAAAGATTTACACCAGGAAATTTACTGGCTTATGCCATAGGGGCATAAGGATAGTAATTCTATTAGTATGGTTTTCTTTCTGGATGTCTTAAGGAGTAGAATTGCCTTGATTTCTGATGCTTTTCCAGTTGTATATGACATTAGGCCACTGAATAAACAAGTGTTAAAGGATAATGAGCTGTTTATTCATTACCTGCACCCCTTGATTTGTCCATCCCTTGATGGACTGATTTCCATCTGGCCTTCAGGAGAGCTCTCTATTGATGAGGGGGAATATGCTCTGCCAGCTTTAAGGACAGCAGGTCTAAGTGTTCTTTTAAGCTGAGACTAATATGCTTGGCTTCAGGATGTTAAAGATACAGTGTTAGGAACATGTTTTCTGTACACCAACACACAATTATTTTCCTGTCAATATTCTTTTCTTGACAAGCAGGCTAAGGTCCTAAGAGTGTGTAATGGACATGATCTTTGGAAACTTTAAATGCCTATGGCCTGACATTGTAGAAATACTCTTTTCCTTAATATATGATCTGCTGAGAATCAAGTTTCCAGCAGTGGCTGTAAATGTGAAAGACCTGAAAGTAAACACAGAAGATCCTGACCTNACCAGCCCAGGGACAGGAGTGTGCATTGTAATTATCTCTAAGTTTGTGATGTACGGCTGAACACATTGGACAAGGACTCAGCACTCCTCTTTCCTTCCTTCTGCCATCTTCCCAGCCGAAAGGACTGCCTATGGAATGACCTCCTGCTTTCCCAAAGGTATTCAGCACCATATGCCCTGCATCCAGTCTTCCCTGTAATAAGCAGATAGGAAAGGCAGAGTCTTAGCTTGTCTGTGCTGTGGATTCCACATTGCGGAGTGGGTAATAAAAATTCCCGTCTTCTTGGAAATGGCAGGCATTATAATGGCATAAAGGGAATAGGGAATTCCGAGCTTCTTCCGTGTGCAATTAAAAGCAAAAGTCTGTTATGAGTTGAACACAGACTTTTCTCTCCATTGACTAGTTTTCCACGTCTTTTGCATGTAAAGAGAGTTGTTCAGCACTGCACACATAACCTTTTTCTTTATTCCCCATAAGAATGCTGCTTGAGTGCAATAAATCCACCACAAAGCCTATAATACCCGAAATAAACTTTACTTGCACCTGCCATCTTCTATTCCAAATGCCATCTCTATTGAAACACTCCTCTATATTCTGTATGTAGCATCTCAACCAAGCTGAATTATTTCATCTGCCACGAAGGGATTAAACATGTCAACAGTAATTATCTTTGCCTTAATCTCTGGCAGTTGCTTTTCCTTAAATATGCTCAGAGGTTCATTATAACTTTCTCACTGAATCTCTTGCTGCATAAATAAAGTGATACCAAGGTATCACTTGCTGGCATAGCAAGTGCTGACACATGTGTCCACTCTTGCAAACAGAAGATGGTCAGGAGGGTTTTACTCATAAATTCTAGCCTGTGTTGTTCTAGTTAAAATCCCAGTGGAGCTTACACTCTGCTTGGAAGCCTGTTAGGCTGCTGGAAAGTGATTCTAACCTACGAGAAGACAGAGAATTTTTGCAGAGCTTTGTGTTATTAATATGAATTACTCAGTGCTTTGAATTCTAATGGCAGTCAAGCTTTACTTTTAACTAGGAGAACTGGCAGAGGTGAGTGAGGACAAGAGAGCAAGCAAGAATTATGAACTTGATCTTTAAATTTCATAGACTTTTTAAATATATATGATCCCCAAGCAATGGGCTCCTGAGAGTTTCAGTTTATAAAATAGCAATAATATTTTATAGACAAAATATTTCAAGTGCTATTTTTCAAAACCTATCAGTAATTCTTGCTGTTAAAATCAGTTTAACTTCATGTTGTGATTAATTAACAAGTTTTGTTACTTAAAATGACTGTAAAATATCATTTACCAACGCTTTGAAATGAAGGTTTTGATAAAAATATCACAGAAGTCAAGAGAAATTAAAAATTTTGTTAATATTAAGTTTTAAAGGGTGGCATTTATTTTAATATTAAAGCCATGTTCACTCTTTTGAAATACTTGTCCTGGAAAAAAAGTGCATCATCAAATATATATTAAGCTAAAATGGCATGAAAAGATAACCACAGTCCTCTGTTATTAGAGGAAACTTGTGTTTATTACCTTTTCACTATGTCTCTGCACCCTCTCTGCCAGTAACAGTGCCAAGTACTATGACAAAGAGGGGAAGGACAGGCATCTCCTTCCTAGACAGCTTTGGCAGTGATGTACTGACAAATCACAGCAAATGCATTCAGGGCTCCTGCTACTGAGCTGGTCAGCTATTACAAGAAGACAATTTCCTGCCAGACAAGAGAGTTTTGCTGAATTTAGGCATCTTAGCCTGTTATGCAACATCCCCAACTAAATTACTNACCAGCCTACCTTTCCCCAGGACACAGGTGAAGGCACCAAACAGAGGTGCAAGAGCAGCCACAAACCCCACCAGGGGCTGTCAGTTCAAGAAGGCAGGAGACGTCTCCAGCATCAAGAGGCAGAACCACTGCCACCCCCACCACCTCAGGAAAGACTACTGGTCCGTATTTATCAATAAGCAGGTAATAAGATTGAACAAAATCTGAACTAAACCACTTTGAAATCTTCTAAAATTCCTGTGGATTTTCAGGCAGAAGGGCAGAAGCTCTGACAAACTTAGCAGTACTTTGTAGTTATACTACAAAATGCTTAGTTTGGTTTGATTGCAGCAAATCTGATTCTTTTTCTTATTTTTTTTTAAATTTTTATTTGATAAAACAGAACTCCAAATTCATTAGTTTGTGCTTCTGTTTATTCTGTTTAGTGGTATGCTTGATGTATCCCATTTGTTTTCACTTGATCAGCTAGTATTAATGGCAATAGAATTTAAGTGCACAAAAGACCTTTGTAATTGAATTTCAATTGAAATCTTTTAGACAGACATAACAAGAACTTGTCAGTGTGTGTTAAACAGTTTTGTTTGTTATGGCTTCAGATGGAATAAAGGACTGATGCAGATCCTTCAAGCTGACAAAATTTGTGACTTCCACATCAAGACAAGGATTTTTGCAATGCTTTGATGAAAACAATGTTTCTCCTTGAGCCAAGGGCCATCTTAACAGAGGAACACGAAGGATGGTGATGGCAGCATGTTGGCAGTGAATACACAGATGAAGCATTTGCTAGAAGCAAAAAAACCAGGAAATGATAATTTTCTTCACATTTTGAATAATGAATGCTTGAAGTTTCAAATGCTATGTTGTTTTCCTTGGGTTTTGAGGGTTGAGTTCAGGGAATACCCACTTGTCCTCTCCTTAAGCGATGAAAAGGAGTGTAACTCAAGACCCTGTCTTTTTTTAGACCATGAGTACCTACAGCACAGGTTACAAGACTAATGCATAGATATGAAAGATTCTTAGTGTTAAAAGAAGCAGGGGTTCTTACACATTTTGCTGTGTCTACTCTGGGCTTTGCATAGCTGGTGGTGTAAAAGATCATTATGAGATGTAGGACTTCTCAGTGGTTCAGTCAGCATCTCCAAGACTTTTGCCTAACTCAGAGTGACAGCAGAGTCATTTAGACTAAAAATAAATGACACCTGGGGTCATCAAGTTCAAACTTCTGCAAATGGAGACAATGCTGAGTTGTGTTTAATTCGAAAGCCAGAGCTGTTCAGATTCAAAACAATTTTGAGCTCTATGATAAACTATAAACACGAAGTAGAAAAGGCCAAAATCTGAAGTTAGCGCCTTCATTGTATTTCTCTGAATTTGTGCAAGCCTCTGAATAAACAAGGTATGTATTACTACTTTATTGCAAGACTTGGGCTGTTCAGGATTCTGAGGATTGCTTCACTCCACAGGTGGGTGTTGTAGTGAAAAGGAAAACACTATATGTAGGCTACAAAGAGTAAAGGCAAATGAGATGCTTCACACTTTGACAAGTGTCATTATGAGTACTTAAACTAAGGAACAAAAGGCTGCACTTTTATCCTGGCTGTTTAATATGTCCCAGAATGTTTAAGGTAGATTTGACTCCTCAAAAGATACCGGTAGAATGACACAAACACAGAAAAATAAAGCAACCCTTAACAACTTTTTTTTGGATTGACTTCTATTTTGGCTGGCTCTTTACAATGCTGGAAGACTCTGAATGCTCCAAGTCTATGCCTATACTAGTGAAGACCCACTTATGTAGAAGTTTCAGGATACCCAGCCATGAGCCAAAGGGTCCTCTCTCTGACTCAGGTGGTTTGGTGCTGTGGTGCCTCAGCAAATGGTGGGACAATGCTTCTTTGGTCTTCACAATAGCCTACATTTCTTTCTTCCCTGACTTTCCTCTCATTGACATGTCTCTGCACCCTCTCTGCCAGTAACA